>JAGDQP010010159.1:0-45401 GCA_022664845.1 Lepisma saccharinum
CTTATATGAGAGCTATCGAGAAACTATTTATTGATTTGTAGATTATTCATCAAGAGCTGTTCAACAATACCCCACAAGACGTATATATATACTAGCTTTATTTATCTGGGAGCGCTGTCCCCAATGCTTTTGAGAGGATGCGCATCCTTTATCTTAACCAAAATCTCCCTGCAGCACTACACCACAACGGAGTCCATCTGCACCCACCCACCAAAGGGGAGGTTTGCCCTATTTATTGTAAGCTACTCTTGGTCATACACCTTCATAGAAAATTTCGTTTCTCTACCTTCAATGATTGGGAAATTCGGTTTTTGGGGCGGTCATTTTGGATCCAAGTTGACGACTTTTTGAACGTTTTCTTATATTGTCGTGACCTACTTGTGATGGTACATATTTAAGTAAAATTTCATTGATCCAGCTCAAACGGTGTGCAAAATGGGATTTTGGGCGGTCATTTTGGATCCAAGATGGCGACTAATCACAAATGTTACAATATTTCCCTAAACTACTCATCATAATGCACCATTGTGGCAAATTTCGTATCTCTAGCTCAAACGGTGTCGAGAATGGATTTTTAAGTCCGCCATTTTGGATCCAAGGTGGCGTCTTGGGATACATCATGTAATATTTTAGTAACATATAAGTGATAATATACCGGGTTACCAAATTTGATATTTCTAGCTGCAGCCGTTAAGGCTGTGTATTCTATACAACAATGGGTTCGGCTGCCATTTTGGATACAAGATGGCGACTTTTTCACCATTTCGTAATATTTTTTGAACTACTAGTGACAATATACCTTTGTGCCAAATTTCGTATCTCTAGCTCAATAGATATGGAAAACAGAGTTTTTGCTTCCGCCATTTTGGATCCAAGATGACGTCTTTGAACTCATTAGGTAACATTTTCATAATCAAACAGTGATGATCCTTTATGCCAAATTTGATTTCAATAGCCCCAGCGGTTTAGGTTGTGTATTCTATACAACAATGGGTTCGGTGGCCATTTTGGATCCCAGATGGCGATCGATTTTGCTCATTAACGAACTAAACCGAGCTATTAAGCCTAGAAACAACATATAAACATTTGGTTCAAATTTGAATAGTGTTAGATTTCCTTTTGGTGTTTGAAATGCTAAAAAAATAGTTATGAAAGAAACAACGGAAAGACAGAGGTTTCTTCCAGGGATTTGAACATAGATAAGAAAATGGGAGGAAACGGGAGAACCCCGAGAAAACTGTTTTGGACTCTCGTGAGTCAATTAAGTGAGGTTTGATCCAAATTATCTTCTTTTGCTTACGGAAATTTAACTTTCGAAATCTTCCTAAAAATACCGTACCTGACTTATCTAACCTCCACATGCGTTTGTTCACTAATGTTATTAAATTTCCTAATGCGTTTATATATATATATATATATATAAATATATAAAGAGAAACGTTATTTTCATTAAGAAAAAAAACTGCACAAGGTTTTGATCCAAGGTTATTTGCATTAGCTTTCGAACATGCTATCAATGCGCTAAATGGCCAACTGGATGCAGTTGTTTGGAAGTACTATTTACTGTTAAGGAGTAATGCGCATGCGCGAGGATGACTCAGCTCTTCCTGTCGCTAGTCGCAAGTTATTATACTAATTCAGCATGAAACAATTACGCGTCCCCCCACCCACCATACTCACCGCTTTCTACTTTCCTGATTTAATCGTGTGTTGATGTACTGTTTCTTATCCACCAGTAAATCCAAGCTCCGATAATTACATAGAATAGTTTTACAACAGTTATGGTAGGAACTAAACTACCTTCGTCCATATCTCTACTGCACACGTAACATGATACAGGTAATTAAGTTATTCTAAAATATTGTTTTAAACTTCTTTTTCACAGACGATAATAACTAACTCGCATTTAGATACGTTTTCATACACTGATATTTCTAACTGCTATTGTTAACAGATATTTACATATAGCAACTATTACTATCACTGTTACGGAATAAAAAGCAGTTTTGCACTGTCAGTTGATAGACGGGGAAAAAAATTGGAATTTATTACTTAGGCCGCGTACTTGTAATTTTCGAGTTCATTGTGCATACATTTCTTGTAAATAACATTGATTTGAAGGTTTCTCTTGCGTTTTTCTTCATTTTCTGGTCGATTTTTCCATTCTTACGTCTCAGCACTTAAAAATGAGCAGACGTTTTTCCATACGTTTGAAGAAGGAAACAAATCCACCAACTTTTTTTAACTCCACAGGAAAAAATACAATACTTGTAAACTGTCTGAGCAGTACGAAAGTATCAGAAGACCGTTTTGAATATTCAGTAGCAATATTGTTTCCTTTCAATAAATAATAAACATATTATACAGTTTTTGTTAATTTCCCACAAAACAGCTTTTTGGATTTGTTGCCTTCTTCAAACGTACGATTCAATTGTCTTAAGCCTAATTCATAATAAGTTATTTTCAAAAAGAAATAATTGAATATTACTTGTGACATCTGGACATCTTTTGCTCAGGCCTGAATAAGGTAGGAAAGAGCAGAATAAGAGAAGCAGTCAGGTCCCTATTCCAAGTACCGTCTCAGCATTCGCAAGGTGTAACTGAGGGAAATCCTCATTGAGGATGGTTCGAACCGATGTGCCTACCCATTGCTTATCCAAAGGTACTCAAAGGATATTATTGTCACTTAGTAGCCAAATTATACATTTAAGGAAGTTTACACATTTTTAGAAAACTCTTAATCTTTTATAGGTATCCACAATTTGTAATTGAAACAGATAAATGGTACTAGCATTTTTAATTTGAAAATCATACGTATAGCAGCACACAATACATAGTGATAGACAGGAAAACAATTCAGACACTGCGACTTTAAATTGTCTTTGGACAACAATGCATCTGAGACCGTCTTTGTTCACTTGTAGGGGATTCAAAACTTCTTCCAGTAGTATTGTGCTTCGTTACCAGGCATGTTGCTCTTTACTAGCAGTTCAAGCACGCTGGCCCTTTGTGATTTTTCCCTGCAAGAAATGAAAGAAAGAAAAAAAAAGAATAGATACAAAAACCTTACCTACACTTCAATGAAAATTACTCACATTCACCTTAAAATATATCTTGAAATATGCTACAAAACCCTAATTAAAGTTAACACAGTACAAATTACAGAGGGTTTGTATACTCTTAACAATACGCCATCTCCATGTAGGTATTATTGATAAAAGTACTACCGTCACTTACTTGAAACTGTTTAACAGTAACATACTAAAAACCTCATTTTCACGGAATATATATATATATGATGACTCTTCAGAGTAATTCCTGGATTGCAATGCTGGAAGTTTTCAAAAGGCAAATCTTTGCGCAGCTTAACCTAGGAGCTTCTTCTGGCGCAAAACAAATATTTGTTTTAATATGGAAGGTGGTTGATGTTTTATGGACGTTCTGCCAACATTAGAATAAGTTGAATACAAAATTTCAGCGTTTGTGGGAGTACTGCTTTAAATATTAATTCACGTTCCTTCTTACAATGATACATAATTATTAAAATGCACATTAGCATGAAGATTACTTAACTAATAGCCAGAGCACCTTCTACATTAAAGCAAATCTTTGTTTTGCACCTGAAGAAGTCCCTAGCTGAAGGAATGAAAACAGTCGCGTTTTAAACTTTCGGCATTATAGAGGGCAGGAATTACAAGGTGAGTCCTATCTTTTACACACTTGCCCTGCGTGCTTCCTTAAAATGTCTTTATTCATGTTATCTTAGTTTCACTAAAGAAAGGCAAAGCAGAAAGATATTTTTTTAATTTCTTCTCGGAAAGTAAGATCGTGTTGATGTCGAAAGTCAACCATGATTTATCCAAGCAAACCTAGTACTAAAGAAATATCGGTCCACAGCTAAGCCAACTAAGGCCCACAACCAGTGGAGCCTAGAGTATAAAACGCTCTAAAATTTTCCTAGCCCTACCTAAAAACATACTTTCATGTGTATCAATGGGAGGAAAAATTGATTTCGTCATCTCCCTACAGTTTGTGGATGGTAATGGAAATGTGCAAGCAACCGAATAATTAATTATACGAGGGAGTTTGATAGTAGAATTGTCATGATGAAGAAAAAAAATGTCTCTCAATCGCTTGAGTGTTTTCAAAGAAACTCAATCTACGAGTGAAGTTACACTGAACCTTCCCCTCCCCTTACAGGTTGCAGCTGGGGCCCACATGTGTAACAAGCGAATAATCATGAGAGAGAGAGAGAAAATATGAGAACGAGTGAATTTTAGATTTAATGAGAAAATTTAATGATAAATGTGAAAATAAGGATGTTTCTGAAACTGTCGAAGCCGATTTTCTAGTTACAATAGAATCTAAGGAAGCGAGATTCTAATCAGGTATTTTAAAACTTTACTATGTAATGCCATTGTACGTACTGCACAGGAGGTAAGTTCCTGTAGAAGTAACTAAGTTACTAGGGCCAGGGACTTTATGTCCTATAAAAAATAAAAAAGTATCCCAAATACATGCAAAGCAGAACTTTCATTTTTTTTTTAAATTTACAATTCAATTCTGGGTTTTCCACGCAATATCAACAAAGTTTGGATGGTGTATTAAATGAAATTAGAATCTCTTTAATGGAGAACGTGTGGAGAAACGTTAAAAAAATCGTGGCGTTTATTTCGGAATTATCCTCAGTTGCATTTACTATTCTGCCACATTCATACCTATTTGTTGGAAGTGTTGGTTAATTTTCGAATTTATATACAAGAATAAAAAACAGAATTTCCAAAAAAAAAATATTGTACTGAATCTGTATACAAAATCTTTGTTAAAACATGTCGCTGACACAGCAGCGCCCTGTAGCGCCCTGCCCCCCACTCGCGGAAAAAAATTCTGGCGTGCCTACACAAAGGTTGGATGTTTTCAGTTTCGAGTCTCTCAAAATAAATTGAAAATAAAGATCCAGTTAAATGTTAAATAATTATACGTATGTAGGAAAATAACAAGACCCTAGATAAATATGTCATGAAAATTACGAGATCCTAGATAAATATGTCATTTTGTCTGAAAACGGAAGCAATATGCATTAAAAACAAAAAATCGTAAAATATGTGAAATTATGTCCTATCAAATTGGCTAATTTAAGTTAATTTTCACCTGATAAGTCGAGATCTCACTTCGGAATTCGATCCCATGATATATAAAAAATATAATATAAAATCCCAGGCCCTGGTTATTAACGTTCTAAACGAGCTGGTAAGCTTTTACGGGCGAAATCTAGAATGTTAAAGCGGGCTCCGAGCAATTCCCTTCACTGTACCCAAAGGGAATTGAAACCGTGACTACGCGCTACGAGAAATTAGAATAAATGCTACAAGTTAGGAGTGAAAAAGATACTAAGACAGCTGACCAAATGTTCCAAAATAATAATAAGAAGAAAACTTCGAACGATTTGTGTTTACAATCTCAAGATTTGTTAGTTAATTTTCTGCAACAATAGATAGTCAGTCTGTACTATGAGCAAAGATGCTAATTTTGAAGCACGGCTAGTAATCAGTATAACAGTGGTGCGGGGAGAAGGAAAGGGAACGAATCAAAATCAACGCGCATATGAAAGGAATTTACGTATATACATTACTTAAATTAATGAAGTTTCAAAAACTCACGATTATTGCCGAACATTACGGAACAACTCTTAGCCTAGTAGAAATTATTTTCTCCCTAAATAACTGCTACAGGAAAGAAAATTTTGTGTCTTTTCAATAAGGTAATATGTACCGTTCTAAATTCGTAATTTTCAGTATCTCGATTGTAAAAGTTCATGAGTTGAAAGGTAACATAGTAGTAATCCCCAATAAATCGTAATAGATGTTGCAATCTTTGTATGAGTCATGTCTAACACAAAAAAAGTGTCTTGTGTGCAAAGTGGAAAATTATTTCCTTAATTGAAAAGAAAAAACTACTCAAAGGTCATGAATGAAATTTAAAACACTAACATGCATTTTTAATTACTCATTTTCATTTAAGAAGTGGAGGCAATTCCACTGTGGACCCTCGTATTAACATCAACTGTTATTTGTAACAATCAAGAAGCCGGCTGGGTGGTCGAGCGGTCTACGGCGGTAGGCCATCGACTCGAAGGTCCCGGAAGGGACATGGGTGTATTTTAACTAGAACTTGACGGACCGAAGTCAACAGTCACTATACTGGCCCATTTTAACTAAAGTTTACCAAAGCTTTTATGGTATGAAATTCTTCTAAAACAACAACAAACAAACCTGCTTGACTTTTTTCCTTATCCTTGCAGCTGTGCATTCCTTTTCGGTGGATAAAACATCGGATGTTTCCAAGGTTCTTTTCCTTACGATTCCTCTTGCAGTCACCTAGAAACGAAAAAGATTTTAGTTTCAAAATTTAAATCATCTGTACATTTAGAAAAAATACAGTACTTTCGAAAATAATACATAAATTTAATACGGTACTTATTTAATTCAATCTGCTTTCAATTTATGTAGACAAAGTGACAAGTGGTTAGAGGAAAAACCGCAATCTTGGGTTCAGGTTGAGAGTTTTAAATAGGAAGGGGGTCATGTGATATCATTTCTAGAAATTCAAATGTGAAGTATATTTCCACGTGCCTTTATTTATTTACGAGGTAGGTATCTTGAAATGTAGGATTTAGTGACCTACATCACGTGGCCTAATGTAACGATAGGATAGAATAAGGAATGCGGGAAGGAGTCGGCAAGGTATCATCTCGATATTTGTTTCGTGGCAGTGAGAAAGAACCTCAGTCAGGATGGTGCGCTGCTGGTATAGAACCCAGGATCTCCCAGATGCGAAGTCAACGCTCTAGTAACTGCATGAGTTACAACCGCTTGGTGCTAATTTGTTTCAAAGTATATAGTTATTCACCATAGCTCAGTTAGTATAATGTTGGCTTAGCACCTGGGGGATCCTGGGTTCGATACCAGCAGCCCACCATCCTGACTGAGGTTCATTCTCACTGGCACGAAACAAATACCGGGATGAAACCTTGTCGACTCCTTCCCGCATTCCTTATTCTATCCTATCGCTACATTAAGTCACATGGAGAAACGGAAGAACACCGCGAAAACCCAAGCGCATGGTGTTAGCCACGTGACAAAGCCAGAACCAGGGACCCTGCGTATCAGAAGTGAGCATTCTACCACTGAGCCACCGCGAACTCGCATATTTTTGTTTGTGTTTAACAATAACACCCTTAAAGTAACTATTTTAACTTATTTCTTAATATACACACACAGGGAAAGTTGTAGAGAAATGGTCCATGCTAAGCATTAAGGAACTTAGGTTAGTTTACATTAGAAACACTAAAATACAAATTTATTAGGAATACTATTTTTTCCCATCGGAACCCTTGTTCACGAATAAAAATGAGACGCTCTTTGGATACTTCCTGGGATCAGAAATCATCGTGTTCAGTACATTATTTAATATCTGATTTCGGTGTTACTTTAGTTTACGTCGGGTGTGATTTTCCTGAACGAAATGTCACAGTATCATGAATCAGAATCATGTTAATGTTATGTCATAGTGACTTGTTTATTTCCACATCACCATTGGTGATTTATTACAAAAATCACAGACAATATGTCGAGTGAGCGATAGTGGACGACAACGGGTTAGAAAAAGCTAGGATCAATATTTTCTTATATTTTACGTGATGCAATTCATCTTTTACAGACAACACCTGTGACTGCTCCATTAACGATTCCAAATGGAACGTCCGACATATACTAAAGAGAAACCTTTATTTCGAACAACTATACACGTTAAGCCCAATGTCTTCAACTAACTAATTTAAGCTACTGTAATCCAGTTGAACCTAACCTAACTTTCACAGTTTTCAACGATCCGGGGGAGTATCTAAAGTGCAGCCTAACATGGAAGTTATCTATATACTCTTTCAAACATGCTACCACGAGAAAGAACTATATCGGGCGGTTCTAGATCGTTGCCCCTATATAGTTATACACTGGGTGGGGGGATAATTCGTCTTTATCCTTGATTTGTGACTGAAGGTTAGGTCAGGTTAGTTGATGTTAATATACAATAAATAAAGTAGAAACGACATCTTTCTAACGTAGGGTTGTCTAGGCATCGTCAATTCACTCAGGCGAGGCAGTGTTCTAGAACAATAATCAATAATGAACAATTTAAATTCAGAGCGGGCAAATCTACGGAAGATGCTATTGGTGTTTTAGTAAGTAAAGTATTGCATGCTTTTGTGTCAAAGAGTACCGTTAATGCAGTTTTTTGTGATTTGACTAAGGCCTTTGATTGTGTTGACCATACTTTAATAATATCGAAATTATCGTATTATGGGGTGGGATTAATGGGTCTAAAACTTTTTCAGTCTTATCTCAGTGATCGTAGACAGATTGTTTGTGTTGGAAATGAAAAATCTGAAATTGTAAGTGTTGGTTACGGGGTACCACAGGGATCTGTCCTTGGACCCATATTGTTTTTAATAATGATTAATGACTTGCCTGTGAATATTGAAAGTAAAGTAATATTATATGCCGATGATACAACACTAGTGAACACATGCTATGACTGGCACGAATTGCAATCAGTTACTGAGAGTACATTATCACAAGCTTCTGAGTGGTTTAAATCCAATGGCTTTCTTCTCAATGAAGCAAAAACACATAATTTAACTTTCAGTTTAAAAAAAGATGTAAAAGACAATTGCTTAAAAGAGGTTAAGTTTCTAGGTATTGTAATAGATAATAAATTATTATGGAATTCCCATATAAAATATATCCTGAGTAAATTGTCAAGAGGAAATCTTCCCATGAAGGTATTTAAAAATAAATTGTATGGACGACTGGTATCTAATCCTTTTTATTCAATTAACGAATTTTATGAATGTAATGATATTTGTCATTGGTATTGAATTTATATGTATGTGTGACGTTGTCTATGGCTTGTGCTTACACGACAATAAAATTCATATTATTATTATTATTATTATTATTATTATTATTATTATTATATAATGCCAACATGTATCACATCTACATTTCGCATACAAGCTAAAAATTCTTCTGGTAAGGAGAGTATGATTAATAATTAATGAGGAACATGGAACAAATTTTCCTCTTGTGTTCTTAAATTTACAACGTATAACTCAACAAAGTATGTTCTCTCAATACTTATTCACAATGTTATGCCCAAACTTCAAAATTACGTAATACAATATCCCACACAAAGGAAAAACTTACCTCATATCAACTCTGAGCCTTCTTCTGATTATTATTAAATGTGCCTTGTAACAGCAATCTCTTTTTTTTTCTAGTTGTACTAAGCTATTTACTTCGATGTTTGTCAACCGATGGCTTGCTATGAATTTGAATCCACCGAAAAACAAATTACTCAAACTGCGTTAATGCGCATGTGCGATATGATTGGCGCATAACTACCAACGGGCTAGTTTCTGCTACCTACGCTACGCCACCTACTAGTGTTTTCAGGGATGGCAAATGAACGAGGCCCATCTGCAATCATAAAATATTTCACCACAAGAACGATAAATTTTACTTTGATTCTCTAACCATTGGAGTTGGCAGTTATTCACACAAAAGATTCGTACTTAAAATATGCCAGGAGAGAAAGTAATAAATTGTTGGACCAAACAGCGGATGGGCCACTAGTGGCTTACTGGCATTCCGTAGAGAGTGACGCCCACCTCTTTGCCAGCTGGTGGCCCGAATCCAAGTGGTGGCTTTTGCTGAAGGGGAATCCAGTTGATAATCATGGGGTCAACTACTGAAACGGAAGGCCGGCTTGAAACAACTTTAGGGATAGTCGAAGTAAATTGAATCGAGTTTTTCTTTATTTGAAGCTACAGTATTGGCCAAATTATTGGACTCATTATAAAAATAATGAACCTTTCTTAGTTTTGAAAGCGATCTGACGTAATTTATGTGGTCTGGATTGTAACAAACTGTATATAGGTCGACTTTCGCTATGCTTTTCCCCACACAAGTCACATCATTTTTGCACGTTGCAAAGTCCTTGCAAAATAACTCCAATTGTTGTCTGATGTTGTTGTTTGTCTCTTGGCTTTTAGAAGCGAACGGACCTTGTTACTAATCTTTCAGGAGAAACTTGCTACAAGCCTTGTTCTTAAAAACGTTGGTAGATCAACATCAAGCCTGAGACGGAAAAAGATTTCGGGCTAGGTTGGGGTTCGAAACCACAATATTCAGAATTGTTTGTAGTCGTCCGCCACTCTAACCATTACTCCACCTGTTCTGTTGGATGAACTACATTTTACTAGTTTAACGTAGTTTCTGGCATAAAAACATTTATGTAGACTGGGAAAGCTGATTGATCCTGTGTTATAAAGAAGGCTGATTCCTGATTTTTCATAAACGAGTCACCTCAAGAGTATCATAATGATGTGTAATTTATTATTCGGGTCGATAGCATTTCTCAAACGAACTGGCTGCCAATTTCCCAGATATTCCGTCAAACGGGGTGACTTGAGACAGCTGCACAATTTTAAAATTTAGAGTTAGCCACACAGATAACTGATACAGATTTCGCGCGCGATCGTCAGTTGTTGCATTCTGTTATGTACGACAAGTATTCTGCGTGAAGGTTTTGCAAGTCCTGTACGTATATGTGTCTCCTAAAAGTGTATCATTGTTGATGTCGAATTCTGTAAGAAAACTTAATTGTTGAAACTTTCATCTGTGGGTTCAATAATTAGTTCCGTCGGAAAATAAGTTCTAGGTGTATAAGTTGAACATAGAGCAAATGAAGAGTTAGTGTTTATATTGATGTTTTTACGTGATTGCAAGGCTGCTTTACAGTTTAGGGTGTACCTCAGGAAGCCAAGAAAGGGGCTACTTCTTCCTCACATTGGACTGATTCTACTGTAGATTTCCTTAAATTTGTTAGATTTGGCGAGAGCACAACAAAGCAACGTAGAAGACGAATTGATGTTGTACTTGGGAACAGTGTTGGTGAATACTCAGAAATGGCTAATGATCAAGAAGAGAATATGTTGGAAGGTGAATTTTCTAAATTGGATAAGGCTCTGCACCAACGGTTTGTCCGGGTGGTTTGCTCGTTGTTGCACTCTCTGTACTGGAAGTACAAGTCAGTACAGCACGGTGTTAATTATTTTACTTCACAGTATCTATTCGTGCAATCTCGTGCAATTCTCGCCCGAACGGGCTGATGGTTATTTCATTCTGCTAGCAAGTAACGTCATCTGTAATCCCTTCTCTCACACATACACAAAGAACGCAGCACGACTCTCAACTGTCTGCATCCACCTACACTCACTGCCGAGCCGGGGCAAAAAGTGTTTGCCTTGTGTTACACTACTTGCACACGTGTCTACTATCCGAACAGTTGAAGTTTAACCTTCGCCACCCACTCGAACGCAAAAGTGCGCCGAAGTTCAAGCATGCAACCCGCTCGAACAAACTGCAGGATAACAGCAACAACGGAGTTATGGAAGAAGTCACAAATGCAGACACAGCTGTTTCTGTAGAAGATACCAGCTATTGTTTTTAAACTGGAGAATTTGTATTTGTCAGTTTTGAATCAAAGGACGTCGCTTGCTATTTCTAGCCAGAATATTAATATCGAAGGAGATATTGTGATCGCAAGTTTTGTGAAATGAAGTGCAAAGGTGAAACGAGTTTATGTATATCCAAGAATATAGGACTTCTCTTCCTTCCATGTGCAAGATATTGTGAGCACGCTGAAGCCATCTATAGCTTTAAGGCGCGCCACTTTGTTTGATTTGTTCACGTTTACTTAAAATTATTTTACTAGTGTGTAAGTTCTATAACTTCAATGTAGCAAATTGCCAAACTGTATGTTTACATTATTCGAAGTTTTGTACTTTAAAACCATCTTTGTAATATTAGAAAAATATTTGAAAGCCCAATTTCTGTCTCAACTAATCCCAATAGCCACATCGTTTAAGACTAACCAACAAATTACGTTTATGTCTCAAGGCACCCCAGCTAACGGGTTGACATGAGACAATGCGTTTAAATTTATAAAACATGTGTTTCTGACGAATAAATGTTGTTAATACCATATATCGAACCATAAATGAGTATTTGCACAAATCCATACCAAATACCATTCGAAAATGAAATATAAAGTATTTAACCCTTAGCATACATTCAAAATCTGTCTCAAGTCACTCCGTTTGACGGTAGTACGATAGTTTACACCAAGTTTCGACTAGCCTTGATTTTTTCTTACAGTGATAAACAGTGATTTTTTACTGTTGGATTACTAATTGGAATGCCGGAGATCCACAACTTTTTTTAATATCTTATTTTTGTTCGTACTTATAAATATTTTCTCCTTTCCTTGTTTTTGTATTTTCAAAATTTTACACAATTTTCAAAATTGTACGCATTTCCCGAAAGTAAGTTAAACAATTCAAGATAGATAATGATTCTTTTCTTCCATTATACACAATACAAAGACGAAAAACGCAACACATCATCGACCCAAGCTGTAAAGTATACACATCATTATGCTTTTCCTATAGCTCTAAAACAAAATCAATGAGCTTTCACAGTTTCGAATTTCAGCGTATATCAGTGCATTTACTTCAGAATCTGTCTTCGTAACATAAAAGGACTAGAAAATAATAATAATAATGAAACAGTCAGGAGTTACGCAATGGAGCAGAGGTACAATTACGAACTAAAAACAAAACTGAAGATTGTTGGTTCGATCCCCAATCCAGACAATAGAAATCTTTTTCCGTCGCATGCTTGATGTTTAACAAAGCAAGTTTGCAAAAACTTTGGCGTGCAAAGTTTGTACCAAATTGGGCCCTTATCAACTAGCATGTTTGCTGCAAGATTGTAGCAATGCCAAACTTGATACAACTTGCAGTGCCAAACCTCGTACAAACTTGTTTACATTACTAACATTTTACCATGGTTAACGTTAACCCGAGTTCATTTTAGTAATGTAAACGGTAGTTACCGTTAACGCTGGTTTCAAATTTAATTAGCGTCAACTTACGACGGTTATCTTGTAACGTTAGTAAGAAACGACTGTCTAAACGCGTGTTAGTTATTAAGCACAAATCACTTCGTCAGTTTCTTTCTTTCTTTATCGAAATATATAGCATAATAGTGGTGCGTACTACTTTTAAAATATAAAAGAATGATGGCAGAACTAATCTACAAAGTTTGACGCTACAATCAATTCATTTGTGTTCATTTTTTATAATTTAATCCTCTCAGGTGTAACAAGAAGATTCTTTACTCTACGGAAACTTCTCCTGTTTCTTTACAGACAATGATAGAACAAGCACGATAACCAAGTTAAGTTCGGTAGTCTGGACGCAAGTTAGTTTTACCCATAAGTTTTACCATCGTAAAATGTTAGTAATCTAAACAAGGCATTACTGCAAGTTTGGGTGCTATCTGAAGTCCAGTTGAGCTGTATGTTACGATATTGGAGTGATGGATTAGTATAAAAATATGCCAACGCAAACATGTCAAACTTCGATCGTCCATTTTCGATTAAGTGAATAAAACTTTCAGTTTTAACTCAGAATTTTACGTGGTCGGTGTGCGGATCGTTTATTATATTAAGTCTTATTTCATGATTCTTGAATTTTATTTATCGATTTCAGGCATAAAGCTCAGGCCGGGATAGGGGAGGGGAAAGGATTCGGGAAGGTGTCAGCCAGGACCTATGTTGAAGGTGCCATCCCGGCATTTGCCTAGTGTGACTGAGGAAAAACCTCAGTCAGGATTGTCGGCCGCTGGGATCGAACCCTCTTATTTCTTGACTTATACACCTACCGTGCTATTCATATATCTGGTGTAGTAAAAAGTAATCCATTATTTTTGCATGACATTGAAGGCTTGACTTACCATAGTTAGAATGATCCGATTTAGGTCACATATGCGCCGTTTTGTTCGATAACGTGTTGCCATTTGGAAGGTAATATCATGATGCCTCTCTCATAGAAGCCCTTGTCCCTATTGGCAAAAAATTGAGACAGTCGATTTTCACAAGCCTCTCTTGAAGCGAAATTTTCACCAGCAAACGTGTTCGCCATGGACAGGAACAGATGGTAATCACTCGGTGCCAGGTCCGGACTATAAGGTGGATGCATAAGGACCTCCCAACCAAGCTCCCGGAGCTTCTGGCGAGTCACTATCGATGTGTGTGGCCTGGCGTTGTCCTGGTAGAACACAATGCCTCTCCTATTGGCCAAAGCTGGCCGCTTCTGGGCGATTGCCGCCTTCAGACAGTCCAATTGTTGACAGTATAGTTCTCAGTTAAGGGTTTGGCCGTAGGAGAGCAGCTCATAGTAGACAATTCCCTGCCAATCCCACCAAACACACAGCAAAACCTTCCTGGCCGTCAATCCTGGCTTGGGCACCGTTTGCGCCGGCGCACCGCGCTTCGACCACGACCGTTTTCGCGTGACGTTGTCGTAAGTGATCCACTTTTCATCACCAGTCACCAACCGCTTCAGAAATGGGTCGCTTTTGTTGCGATTCAGCAGCGATTCGCAGATGGAAATTCGGTCCATGAGGTTTTTTTGCGTTAACTCGTGTGGCACCCATACATCAAGCTCCTTTGTGTATCCAGTCTTATGCAAATGGTTCCACACGGTTTTTTGTGCAATGTTTAGCTCTTGGGCAATCGAAACAGTGCTTACATGACGGTCGGACGCGACAATGTCCATGATATTATCGACATTTTCGACACTTGACCTTCCAGTGCGTGGTACATCTTTGACGTCAAAATTACCGGAACGGAATCGACGAAACCAAAATTGCGCGTGATTGGCTGTTACAGTATCAGGACCATAAACACTATTCACATTTGCAGCCGCGTGGCTTGCGTTTTCGCCTTTATCGAAGAAAAACTGTAAAATATAGCGTATTTTCTCTTTGCTAGTGTCCATTTTAACGCGCGCTCACACAACACTGAGTCAACTCATCACAAGTATCTGAACAGTGTTTGTAGTACGCAATCTCGTCGTTTGAACGCCATCTCGTTGAACCCGATCGGACTTATACAACGCGAGATACAGATCACTGAAGCCATCTATTGGCAAAATAATGGATTACTTTTTACTACACCAGATATATAGTAATAGATTCTATAAATAAGGTCCAGGTTATTTAAAAAATAAAGACATTAAAAAAAAGACCGCACGGCGATAACAAACTTAGAAAACTGAGTTATAAAAGAAAATTCGGTCCATATTCGATTAGACTATAATTGGATGATCGAGATTAAATGTCCCTCTCCGCTCCCTGGTTTCATTTCGCCTACCATTTTTTTAAAGGACATCGAGTAGTCCAGTATCGTTTTAGATAGAGGTCCATGATCCAGCAACTAAAAGTGAAATAATGATAGTAGACCCTATACGATGCACAATATCGGCGCTTTAAAATTAGTGCGGACTAATAAGATTAAATAATTCTTTTCCTCAGTTTTTAATTTTAAAAAAGCAGAATAAAACTCTAGTATCTAATCTAGACAGAAACAATTATAGCAATATGGCAGTCATTCACACCAGGTTGTAGGAAAAATAAAGGATCTATGGGCCTTTGCAATTTTATTTTGTCTATGATTCATACCTGAGACTACGGTAACTCAGGATTAAAATATTTTGACAACCGATCCAAAGGCTATTTATTAATAAAACTAGTGGCACGAAGTCTTAGCCAATATCATCGGTAGTGATATTTGAAATCTAGACTTTTTGACTTCGACGCCGAATAAAGTTGTTCGAAGACATTCATAAACACGGGGAATTTCTATTACAATATAGTTTTGAGATTTAGAGAGAAAAAAACTGAAAGAAGGTTTAAAAAGAAATGTAAACTTTAATAGCTCCTTGGAAGTAGGACACGTACATACATTGGAGCAATAAATGTACTGTACGTAAGTTGCATGTAATTATAATGATTTCATGACATCACATTAATTCCTTTCTACGAGAAGAAGAGTACATATTTACTTTCCTCCCAAAAGCAAACTGTTATGGCTTAAAGATGGTAGGGATCTGATCGCGTGCAGAAAACAGAGATAAGTGTAAACTTGGTTGCTTCTTGCGTGCCACAAGTTGCTTAATTTGAATGGCAGAAAGCATTTATAAATGAAAAGTTGGTTTAACTAAAGAAAAAATATTGATATCATTCCTTTGTAGATCTTGAACAAACAAAGGAAAATATACAGACAGTCTTGTGAAATTTCCAGAAACAAAATATATAATTAAAAGAGATAACTTTTCCTTAAGAAAGAATCTAAGAATTTCTGAAAGAGGGATACATACAATCTTTCTTTTATTGTGTCGCGAACGGAAATCGGGCTAGCCAGGTTAAAACAGGTAAGATTGGTATTCTTATATTATCGTCAGATTGATTCAACTAATTTTCAATTGGTTGAGAGGGAAAACATTTACAAATACATTTAGACCTATCAGATATTGCATTGAAAATAATTTCTTTAGTGGGTTGTAACACTTTTATTTAATCAAATTTGCATGGCGGATTTTTAGCACTATTTGGATTCGCTGGACTGTTCATATTATTGTTTCCGGGGTGGGTCTCGGGGCCTGAAACTCCAGACTTTAATGAAACTATTCATTATTTTGCCTAATCTTGTTTTCGCCTAACCAGTTATTAAATTTAATTATGATAAGATGACCATTCGTCCCTGAAATAACATTTCCGCCCCAGTCTCTTTATGTACCCGATTTCCACAAAATGTAAAACTACAATAATATCTCAACCTCTAGGAAGAATATTGCCAACAAAAGTCAGTTACACGAAAAAAAAAAAAATACCTGACAACTACCGGGCGTCAAATCTCAAAGACTACATATAATTACCTAAAAATTATTTTTCAATTTTTATTGTTAAGTGGCAGCAATGTTGCAATTGAGATATTATTTTCTCCCGTGAACTATATATTGACGGGGTGAAAGTCGCATATGAGGCAAGTGCCGGGATGCCTAAGGGCTTATTTACATGCACGCTTGCTTTGCGTGCAATTTGAGTGAGTAGCCAATTCAAACGCATGTTTTATTACGTAGTACGTAGAACAAGCAATAAAACACGTGTTTCAATTGGCTACTCACCCAAATCAAGCAACGCAATCTAGCACGTAAATCAGCCCTTAAGGTTAATGTAAAGCAACGATCTCCAACAAAAGATGGCAGCACTATCTCTATATATGTCTACTATATTTTTATCGTTGCACGAAATTTCAATGCTGCTCCTACAAATTCAAACCGAGAGTTCAAACTTTCAGGGAAGAAAGTTTATAAACAATTCAAGAGATTTGTTAATTTCTTTCCTGTTTATTGTTGAAAGAGCTTGATTGTTTAGGTTTGGATATCCATAACAACATTGAACAAGAAAGAAAATAACAAATCGGCACGGATAGAACTCTTGAATTGGTTATGACTTATGAACTTTCTTCCATAGTTAGAACTGTCTAGGCGTGAATTTGTAGAAGCAGCATTGAAATTTTGCACAACGATAAAAATACATTAGACATATACGGAGATAATCCTGCCATCTTTTGTTAGCCCTAGATATCTTATTGCCTTTTCAGGATATTATGGTATCAATTCAAATTGCCTTATTCTCAAAAGATTAGGAGTACTAACGTAAAATTTTAAATCTGGAATCTTTATAACATTGACCGAGCTGCCGTAGGTCAGTGTAGAGCGTTGGCGTAGCATTCAGGAGGCCGTGGGTTCAATCCCAACGGTCAACCATCCTGATCGAGGTTTGTCCTCGGTTTCCTCAGTCACACCAGGTAAATGCTGGAATGGCACCATGGCAACCTTCTCGAATCCTTTCCCATCCCCGGCCTAAGCGTTATAAATAAAATTCAAATTTAGAGCATAGAGGAAAAATTTTCAATTAGTTGTTACCTTGTACAGAACAAGCCATCATAAATTATTGGCTGATTCTGACAAACAGTGTATTTGTTTAAACGTTTAATCAACAACTATTACGTAAAATAATTGTATTGCTATCAAACTTCAATATTTAACACCTTCTTGTTTAGCTGTATATCTATCTGCTATCTGTATTACTTAGTACTGTACTGGCACCATGTTGTTCGTAGAACATTAATAAATATTGCATTACATTATTATTACCACTATAAATGTAGCGATATTTCACGTTACTAATAAACGGCTAAATAAAAACTTAACATTTCTAATTCATTTATACTGGGAAACTTCGAGTTTCAGGTGATAATAGCAGTACAATCACGATATTTTGATGATCCGCTCAATCAAGACAAAATGATAGTAATCCTGGTGCAAAGCTAGGAGTTTTATTATAGTTGCATTTGCTATGAAGATTTATTTTCCAGAAATTCTGTGTAATGAAGAACAAACCTCCATAACTCCGGGCTTAAGGAGTTAGTTAGTTCGCTACTTAGTTAGTTCTACAGTAATTCTGAAATAAATTTAATGTCTGTGTTACTACATTCCATTTCTGACTTCTAGAAGTATCTTATTGACGACCGTTTTTCGGACATTTAAGCCCGAAATCTGGCATTTTTTGCAAAGGACCATGTTTGAACCCCCGTAAAAAAGGAGTGTGATTCAGGACCATGATTTTTTGCGTGCATACACTCGGTTGGTAGGTCTAAATACTACAAAATTTTGTAGAATTTTATTCAATTCCTTCACTCCAAGAAATTTTGTAAATATCAAATTTTACACACTTCGTTACTTATTTTTCAGCCTTCGTTACTTATTTTTTGGAATAAATAAATAAATTTTCAGAAAAGGTGATTCCATATGTTCAAAGTACACTTCAAGAGCTAAACAACGGTTTTTGATTAAGCTCTCTAGCTCTTCTGTTTTTTTTTTTCGTTTTTTTTTTAGATATTCAGGTTTCCGTACATGTCTACGGGACTAAAAAACGCCACCCGCCATTTTGAAAATATGGTCGCTCCGCGAGAAATGAGGGCTTAACATTTCTTTAAAAATGGTTCTGATACCTTCAGGTATCTAGGAACCCATATACGAAAAATATTTTTTTTCTTAACTGCTGATGTAACCAATGTTTCTAAAAAGTGGTTGATTTGTCATGAAATAACCCAATTACGGATGTTTCAGTTTCTGGCATAAAGTGTAAACTGAAATGCTATTAACATTTCATTCTAATAATAATTTTCATAAAGAAATTTTGAACAATAAGAAAAGCTTGTTTAACAAAATGAATTGTTATATTTCTTTTACACGTATAAAATATACAATGCAGATTTAAACCTAGAAAAAGCATCCACACACACAGGCTTGTTCTGTTCGACGACAACTGCGTAAGCGGAAGTGAATATCATTCCTTACGCAAACAGCAAGTTTGTTTTACTATTACTACAATAAAACAATCTAAACTTCCTTATCTAAAATCACTAATGTATAAAATTATCCACTTAGCTTCACTCAATCTGCTGATGTTTTAATAAGACAAATCTTGGCAAAAATTCTCTAGCTGTAAAAGTAGCTCGTGGTTAAGACGTTTACTTCCTAAACCAATACTACACGAATGTGAGGTCGAGCCCTGGTCAGGTCAAGTATTTTTCCTACTAGTTAATAACTTCTCTTCACCAGATGACAAAAGTATAGATTTTGCAACCAAGAGACAGAGACAGAGAGAGAGAGAGACAGAGAGAGAGAGAATGAAAGAAAGAAAGAAAGAAAGAAAGAAAGAAAGAAAGAAAGAAAGAAAGAAAGAAAGAAAGAAAAAGAGATAAAAGCATTTCAAATCCATGGAAAGAAGTTCTGTCTTCTTTACTGAAGAACAGTTTAGTGTATTAGTTACTTATCATTCGTGGGGATCATGGACTTTGGGGATAGTGAATGTGCTGTATGGCACCTTGGTCCGACTTTGGATATAACAACATTTACTTAATTTGTATTTAACGTTCACATATAATATACCGACGTTCTGTCAACACCCACCACTTCTCTGATGTTATATTTTAAACATAGTAATTACTTACGTCCTGAAATGATTGTATGAATACACATAAAACTGATTATTATTATTTTATCTTATTATTCATGCTTTGAGGAATATATCATTACATAAAAATAAATTTTCCAGAACCGGGTTCGAAACCAGGATCTCACGATTAGAAGTCCCAACACTCTACTACTTTTTTTTTTTTTTTCGTTTATTATCACAAGGTAATCATACAGTTGATAATACAAACAAAAGAAGGATCAGCAAATGGACATAGCTAAAGTACATCCTAATATGTTGCTAACAAGATATCAAAAGAACATTGAAGACAACTCTCTAATTAATTATTTTGACAATAAAATGTTCAGTCTTATTGCACAGTATCAATGAAGCTTAGATTACTGTAGTAGTTTCTATTTTAATTGTTCTAATATAAGATCCAGGAACCTACCATAGTAGCGTGATATCTCATGGACAGAAATTTTCCACTTTACTCTTTTCAAATAGGCATAGTATCCATCTTTACATAACAAAGAATCTCTATTAGAGATATAATACAAAGTATGCCCAATTAGCCATTGTACAGCGTTATTTTTATGAGGTGGAAAATACCTAAAATCAGGTCTGTAAATATGAGTATAAGTGAATTGGTCCTTCCCTTGTCGACAAATTACACACAATATAGTGACAACTACAGACCATATCTCCTGAAGTTTATGACAATAATAAATTTGGTGCGGCATATCTAACAGTACATTACAAGTGTGACAAACTGGGGAACTACTAATATTGATGTTTAATGCTTGTCTTCTCGCTGGTGTATCAAATAAGTTATTAATCACCATGTACCATTTAGATTTAACTGGTGCTGGTAAATGTTTTGGAAAAACATTGCGCCATACTTGGGACCAATTTACATGTCGCTCCACATGTTGTACAAGCTTTGGTGACTGAAAATTCATCAACAGTTGATACAAGGATTTAACAGTAATGTTTTCCAAATCACCTATGTAAGGCATGAGGTAACTGAGTTCAATATAAACATTTTTGACAGCTGAAAAGGCGGCAGGAATATCTTGAACATTTACCGGGGAATTACGCCAATCTATTGGTTGACATGCGTGATAAATCATAGCATCAAAAGAATCAGACTTGCGCAACAAGGCTTTGATGCCCATATGCAAATATAAAGCTAAACACTGCCATTTTACATCAATTAGATTTAGACCTCCATTGCAATAAGGTTGGCTAAGAACTGTTTGTGATACTCTAAAAATGTGACCATTCCAAATAAAAATTCCAATCAAACTCTTAATTTGTGCCAATATTTGTTTTTGGAATTGAAATACTTTTGCCATGTACCAAACTTTTGAGAGCATGAAGACATTAACAAAATGTACGCGAGAAAACAAAGAAATTTGTCTATATCTGTGCTGTCGTACGAGAACTTGAAGGTTTTGCACAAGTTTTGTTTGGTTTAATTTGGAACAAGAATCGATATTGGCAGTAAAATATAGGCCTAATATTTTTAATTCGTTAGTTACCGTCAACCAATCAGGATAAATTAAAGGTTTTGGTAAACCTAAAGGCAGCATCACAGATTTCTTACCATTTAATTCGGCTCCAGATACAAAACAATACTCCTCGATACATCGGTAGAGATGTGACAAGTCTTCACTATTACTGATATATATTGTGACATCATCTGCGTAGGATCTACCAATTAACTTTTCACCACCGAGCTGTATACCAGAAAGTTTTGTATGACAATTGTAAATAAAGGGGGCCAGGGAGATAGCAAATAATTGCATGCTGAGAGGATCACCTTGGCGAACAGAACAATGTAGGTGTATGGAATCAGTAAGAAAACCATTGATATTGAGTTTGGTTTTTGCTCCTGTATATAGAAGACGTATCCATTTGATAAATGTGTCACCAAAATTCAAATGTTGAAGAACAGCATATAAGTATTCATGAGACACTCTATCAAATGCCTTACTGAAATCTAAAGATACAATGCTCACATCAGTCACAGTACCTTGATATAACGCGATAACATGTCGCACCACTGTTAATAAACTACTTGTATCGTGACAATTCTTACCACCAAATTGACCTATATGAAGCACTTTCTCCAAAAGATGTTGAAGTCGTTGTAACAAACAACGGGAGATAAGTTTATAGTCAGTGCATAATAATGTGATGGGGCGATAATCTTCAACTTTCCTCGAATATGATGATTTGGGAATTAAAACAGTTACACCAAGCTGTTGAGAAAACCCTAATTTTCCGGTGTGTAAAATGGTATTAACAATTTCTGTCAATACATCTTTCATTTCTGGAAAGAAAGTCCGATAGAGTTCCAAACTTAACCCATCGATACCAGGTGATCTTCCAGTTTGGCCACTAAAGAGAGCTACCCTCACTTCTTCAGTAGAAAATGGTCTACAAAGCATTTCTTGATCTTCTTGCGTTATAGGGCTGGGTGTATTAACGAGGAAACTGTCAATTTCATTAATGTGTCCCCGTGGTTGAGAAAAAAGTTGTTCATAGTAACTGCAAAATTCATTGGCAATCTCTTGTTGGGTCTTCAACACCACATTGTTATCAGTACGTAACGATGTAATTAGTTTTCTTTTACCACGTTTAATTTCTTTCATAGTGTGGTATATTGACAATTGTTCCTCTGTATTAACATATCCATCTTTGCATCTGGCCCGTACCCCTTCTAGTTGCTCCGAATGATATAATAACATTTGAGCCTTTACTTTACGCATTTCACACAAAACATCAAAACCTTGTGCAATTTGAGTTTGCAATAGTTTAAGTTGTCGCCATAAGCGATGAAAGTTTTGCTTTCTAGCTTTGCTACGTTCATTGGAGTACCACATACAAAATTTTCGAATAGTTGGTTTTAGGTAACGATCCCACCATTCCACCAAACTAGGATAATTATGGCGACCACGAATCCATCTAGACCATTTCTCACGAAAGAGCTGTTGAAATTCCAAGTCCTCAAGAATATTGTTGTTAATATGCCAATAACCACGCCCTCGTTGAATAAAAGTGAGAGGAATATCTATAGTCATCACATAAGCTTGATGGTCAGAAAAATAAATAGGTATGATTTCCACAGTCTTAATATATGAGGAAATATTATTGGTCACATAAAGACGATCGATTCTTGAACAATGATCGGGGCGAATAAAAGTATAGGCTTCACTGTTACCTTTCTTAACTTCCCAACTATCCTTTAAATTGAGAGTGCGAACAACATTGTGTAGAACAGGAGAGTAATTAAAGTTGGGTTTTTGGTCTTTAACAGATAAAACACAATTCATGTCCCCACCCAGCAAAATACTACTAAAATTTCCTTGTAATCCTAAAGCAAGATCCGTTGCATAAAACGTTTCTCTCTCAGTACGGTGCTGGTTACCTGCATGTGCATACACATTACAAAAAAGTACATCCTGAATGGAGCCAGTAATCAATCGGCCATTAGGATGAGAAAACCGAGGTGTAAAACAAATACCATCCTTAACTAAGATAGCCGTTCCTTGAGTACCATCACTAAGATTAATATATTCATTATAGAACCTGTCACAATTTAAAGTGGATACAGCAATCTCTTGGAGAAAAGCAATATCAATGGAAGATTGAAGTAAAAAGGTTAATAACCCATTTACTGCATTATTACCAGTGTTCTTATTGAAATTAATTGTAGCGATTTTAAGATTCATCAGAAGTGCAACTAAGTGCAAGAGGAAAACAACTTTGCGGCTCATAATATACAAATAATAGTACATAAATGTGAATAAACCTATGTTTGTAATTACAAAAATAATAAACTTTACAATATTTGTTCATCAACAAGCGCTTTGAGAATTCGATCAATATTGTGTTTCATTGTTGTATCAGTAACAGAGAAGTTTAACAAACGTTCTTTTAATTTCAACACATCATCTGTAAATTGAGCAACTATTGGCTTAATGTTTTTAGAACTTTCACTTTCATCTAGAAAAGCTCTGATATCCTCATCAGTCCAGTTTGTCACATTTGTTGGCACTGAAAGTATTGTATTGGCAGTAGATGAAGTTTCAATGTCAGAAGTAGTACGACCGTGTGGAATCATGTCATCATCTTCTTTTAAACACCGATGTTTCGTGTGACATGTATCAAACACCGGCGACGGAGAGCGCTTTTTAGTGGTCATAATCTGTGATACAGCATCTTCCATTTCAGAGGCAGCAGACTCAAGGCATGAGTCAAACTGGACTTTATCTGGCGGTTGTGGCGGAACGTCGACAGAAAGTGCATCATTTTGTTTCAATTCAGCATCACTGTGAAACTGGTTGTGCTTGTCCACATTGACTGTGGACGGCGAGGTTAATACCGTTGCATTAAGAGGAAGAGTCTTACTTCTAAAGACGAATGTTGGATCAGTAGGCTTAGTTGACACATTTTGTTGCGACAAGTCCGAGAGATGATGCTCTGTTGTGCTATTCAAGGATTGAGAAGAGGTCGACAAACCATTCAATGGGGAAATGTCACTTTCCTCACTGGAATTAATTAGTCTGCGCGGAGGGTGTAATTCACCTACTAATGGCGTCATGTTAATTTTTGAAGGTTGCGTCAAGGTGGGATTCAGTAAAGGGGGAAAGGCATCATTATCAAAGAGGTTGGAACCATTCACCATCACATTTGCATACGTGGAAGAAACCGAGGTTATTGGTTTCGATGACTCAGTGGACCGAACATTTTGTGGGTCCACTGTAGGTTGCGAGATTTGTTTCGAAGGACAAAATTTACTATTATGGCCAATTAAGCCACAAGAATAACACTTCAGGTCGTCGCTGGAAAGAAATATGGTGTAATTTGTACCATCATGACAGATTGGAATGGATTGCGGAACCGTATCCGGTTTGTCAAACACAATATATACTAATCTGCGAAAAGATTTAATATGAGAGAGATGTTTATGCTGTGTTCCGATTAAAAGCGGTTTGATATTACTAACCAGCCTACCATGAGGTTGGAGGGCAGATCGTAGAACAGAATCAGGAACATCCGGTAACACATTTGACAGTATTAATTTCGTAGCATCTTGAATATATTTACGAACATGTATGAAAGTATCTTTCACCATAAAGCCACCGTCTCTTAAAATTGTTTCCAAAGCGTCTTTATGTGATAAATAAATGCAAATTCGACCACCACTTATACGAGATGCATGTGTCACATATGAAGCGTCAATCAATTGGGAAATAGACAGTAAATAATCCTCTAAAGTAACCCCCTGTATCGGTTCACAAATAAATGCTAGTTGTTTATTGGGCCTATTAGCAGATTCCGTCACATTACCTGTTGCAGGATTCATCATACTTTGTTTTCCTTTCTCAGCAGTAGTAGTAGTGGAAACAGAAGCACTCGCCGCCTGACTCATGCCAGGGCAGTGAGAAGCAATGGCACAGACACACGGTCAGGGGTGGGGGGAAACACACAAGTCTCTTTCGTTCTCCACTAAGCAAAGTCCTTGAACTCAACAAAACTATTTCAACACAGTTTCAAGTCACTGGCACGAAACAAAAGACGATAACACACTACCAAGAAACAAGACGTCTTGACTGTATCGCTGCTCAAAGCCAACTACTGAGCTAACATGAACACATCTATCTATTTTTTCTGATAGAACTCCTTCTGAAGAAACATGACTGAATTTTCGGTGCTGAAGACAATGAAATTAGTATACGTTGCAAATGCTGTTGTTTTTCCCTCCTTTGTCTTGTTCATTGTACTATGAATGCGATACATATGTTTGCTGTATTTGCTTTTATTTTAGATGCTCTTTTACGTATAAAACGTAGGTGACAAAACCATCACGTGATCAGGTGTACGCATAGTTCGAAAATACTGTATCATTACAAATTTCAATGATCGTTACTTTTTTATACACTTAGTAATATTTCATCATCTCTTATTGCACATAAAAGAATGAGAACATATGAGCACATTTTTTTTTTAATTGCGAAGGTTCACCCTGTCTTTCAGGGCTCGAACCTGGCATCTTTGGTTTACTGTTTCCGACGATACCCGAAGTTGGACTTGGAGAAATTTCAGCTCAAAACAGCCTAATCAATGCGGTCAATCTTTTTTTGGAATAGGGTATACCTATGAAATATACTTGCTTAAATACCACGTACCTGCTAAATTAATGGGTACAAAGCGCCCGTTTTTGTACCTTTAAATAGTGGGTACTGTATTTAGAGTGTATGAAAATCATATCGATAGATCCGATAATTGTAAAACATGGCCATTCCATATCAAATCAACCAATCATCTGGAACTTGAAGTCTTGGAAATCTGAATTTTGTACATAAGTGGTACACTGCAAAAGATAGCTGTGCTAATTCAAGACAATGCGGTGTCCCAGCGTGACTACCACTTTTTGTGTGTTAAATCAACACAGGATACGTTGTTGATTTCGGTACTGGGAGAGAAAAAAAGATACGGTTGCAGCGAAATTTGAACATGGGTTGCTCAGTTAGAGGTCGAGAGTCTTACCGACTTGGCTAAATCGACAGACAGAAAAGGCATTAGAGGCAAACGATATTTAGTGAACAACATTATAAATTAAATTATAATTAATTTGAATTAAACAAATACATTAGAGGTTTAAACAATGCAGGGGATCAAATATATGGTGCTGAACCCCCAAACGCAAACTAAGTTACTTGCACGACTTATCCCATGGTTTATTCACTTCCTATTTGTCAATTGGGAACCAGAATTTCCATTCATTGAAAATATTTCATTTCTATGAAAGCAAGCAAGATGGCGACAGCCAAACACTTGAGCAGGATTACTGGTTTCTTATCGTAACAACATATCAAATACTGAGCTTTCTTTCATAGAAATGGAACATATTCTCAATGAATGGGTATTGTGATCATGGCATAAGTCGTGAGAGTAACTTTGTCTGTGTTTGAGGTTTAGCAACATTTTTTTATCCTCTATGATATTTAAATCTAGTGTTTTTTTCTATCTGACGATTTAGTCAAGTCGGTTAAGACACTCGACTTCTAATTGAACAACCCGTGTTCAAATCTCGCTGCAGCCGAAACTTTTTTTCTCTCAGTATCGAAATCAACACAGTGTGAAGTGTTGATTAA
Organism: Lepisma saccharinum; assembly: GCA_022664845.1. Classification (NCBI taxonomy): domain Eukaryota; kingdom Metazoa; phylum Arthropoda; class Insecta; order Zygentoma; family Lepismatidae; genus Lepisma; species Lepisma saccharinum. The sequence goes on from JAGDQP010010159.1 coordinate 27,182, forward strand.
ACACACAAAAAGTGGTAGTCACGCTGGGACACCGCATTTTGTTGAATCAACACAGCTATTTTTTACTGTGTACTATTGGTAAGGATGAAAAATAGATAAAATCATGTTTTTGAAAAAAAACAAACTTTAATTTTATATCAGCCAGTCTAGTAACTCTGGACTTCGGCCCGTCACGATTCGCCTTTAGCTGTTAAAATCCACAACCATGCCCCTGCCGGGACTCGAACTCAGGACCTTAAAGCCGATGGCCTACCACCGCCGACCGCTCGTCCACCGGCCGGCTTTTGGTTTTTGAGTTATAAATTGTTAAAAAAAGATATAAAATATCACTGATTTTTGACGTGTTTTGAAATCTTTAAAAAACCATAAACTCAAAAATGATTTGTCCTAGACAGCTCAAACTTCCACCATTCGTTTCAAAATTTCAAGAGCTATAATTTGATATATTACTTGACTTTATTAGACCAATCTTTATATTTAAAAAAAATTAAAACAAAACTTAAAAAAAAAAACTCGAACAGAAGTATACAGCCACTTATGCATAATGACTTTTAGCAAAGTAAGTTTAATTGGTTAAAATGTGACATACGGTATCTTCATTTCAGTTGTATCGCAGAACAAGCCGAGCCGCCGTAACATTCGGGAGGTCCTGGGCACGATCCCAGCGGCCGACCATCCTGATTGACAGTTACTACTTTATTATAATAATTAAATAATTGGTTTATTAGCCTGAAACTAAATAATTTCAAGCTAATAATTCTTACTTCTTTTTTAAATACAGAAATCAGACTGGGCTGACTAATTACTTGGTTTATTCTACAATACTTTTTAATTTGAATTCTATTTATGGCCTTTAGGCAACTAAGGCCCAGGCCGGTATAAAGGGGGAGGATTCGGAAAAGTGTCGACCGGGACCTATGTTGAAGGTGCAATTCCGCCATTTGCTTCATATGACTGAGGGAGAACCCTACTAAAAACCTCAGTCAGGATGGTTGGCCGCTGGGATCGAACCCATGACCTCCCGAATGTTACGCCAATGCTCTACCATTGAGCTACGGCGGCTCGGTTCTTTCTACAATAGAACTGAAATGAAGATACCATATGTCACATTTTAACCAATTAAACTTTGCTAAAAGCCGTTATGCGTACTGCCGTTTAAGTTAATTATACAGGTTATATACACATAAGTGGCTGTGTACTTCTGTTCGATTTTTTTTCCCTCAACATGATCCCATTGAAATACCATCATGAAATTTGGCACATACATTCTAATCAGAAGCACATTGAACATATATTTTTGTGAAAGAAAATTAAAATTTCGATTTTGAGATTTTGAAAAATCAAGTTTTGTTTTATTTTTTAAAGATATAAAGTCAAGTAATATGTCAAATTATAGCTCTTGAAATTCTAAAACCAATGATGCTAGTTTGATCTGTCTAGTTCAAATAATTTTTGAGTTTCTCGTTTCTAAAGGTTTCAAAACACGTCAAAAATCAGTAGATTTTAAAATTTTTAACAATTTATAACTCAAAAATCAAAAGTGACAGAAACATGAAATTTTGCATTTTTGATCATATTGATGGTAATTTGATATTTGGTAATTGAACACAATTACCAAATATTACACATTTTGTAAAATTTAAGGTCTAAAATTATTATTTTATTGGTTGATTTGGTATGGAATGACCCAGAAGATGATTTCCAGACAGCAATGAAAAATAAAGGAATTCCTGTTACTGATAGTTCATAGCGACGATCGAGAAAATTTCAAAGAAAAAAAATATTGAACCTATGGTGAAGCAGTTACAAAAGATATAACCTTAAGAGGACGTCATAGTTAGAAATGAATCAAAAATGAAAATTACACAAATATTGGAACAACTCTGCAATGACCATCTCGTCCAGGATAGATATCAATCACTTTAGCTAGTGGCCAGGCAATGCGCTTACAACCCTCTGACTCTAACAACACCACATCACCCTTCTGAAGCACTTGATAATTTCCAGACTTCTCTCGCCGTTGTATCAACTGACTCAAATACTCGCTCCTAAACCGTCTTCTTAGATCCTCCCTCAACTTTTGTTGATATTGTAACCCATTGTTAAAGAAAGTACGGTCCAAACTGTCCAAATCGGGCACACCTACATTTGTCACATCTTGTAAGAACATAGATGGCGTAATGGCAACGAGATCCTGTGCATCGTCTGTGACATACGTAAGGGGTCTTGAGTTCACCGTTGCCTCACAATCACACAGAATGGTCATCAGCTCCTCATAACGTAAAGATGCGCGTCGTAAAACTCTTCTTAACAATCGTTTAACAATTTGTATAATTCTTTCCCAGAAACCACCCCACCATGCTGCAGTAGGAGGGTTAAATTTCCATTGAATTCTGTGCACTGAAGTTTCCCTCTGAATTTCGTCCCAGTTCAAATTACTAAGCACATTGTTTGCACCTACGAAATTTGTCCCGTTGTCACTAAACACAATTTTTGGACGGCCTCTTCGTGCGACGAATCTCCTAAGACCAAGCAAGAAACCTTTAGTGGACAAAGAAGTTATCAGCTCAAGATGGACGGCTCTGAATACTGCACAGGTGAACAGAAGGATCCAAACCTTTGTACCATCTCTCAACGTCATAGGTCCAGTCAAGTCCACTCCAGTTACTTCGAAAATCGAGGCTTCTTTTACTCTGTCCTCAGGCAATGCTTTGTATTCCTCTTGTCTCGTGTCGCTTACATATAACACACTGGGAAATTACTCTCTTCACTGTTCTTCTGCCTCGTAGAATCCAAAATTTCTCCCTCAGAGAAGTTAACACCGCGCTCACACCAGCATGGTTCATAACACGATGTCTTTCAGCAATCTGCAAATCAACTAACTTATGTTTACTAGGTAGTAGCATTGGAAACTTGAAATTAGCGTCATCCTGGCGCTCCGTTAACTTCGTTTTCAGCCTCAGTACCCCTTCCTCGTCTTGGAAAACGGCCAGAGATTTAACTTCAGTTTTCCTATCCTCCGAAAAACTCTCTTCCTGTACTGCTCTGACGAGAAGCCTCTCTGCTTCATTAACTTCAGTGGTGGTCAGTTCCCCGCGAATCCTCTCTTCTGGCTTCTTTGCATTGTTAGCGAATCTCCTGATCCAAGCAACCATTCGCAGGACCTTCAAATATTTCGAGAAATAAACACAGTACCAAGGATCCTCTTCACTACAATCGAACAAAGAGACAACTAAACTTCTTTTCTTCTCAAAATTCACTGCTTCTTCATTTACGTTAACTGTAGACACCGGCCAGTCCTCTTCCTTTCTAAGCCACTCTGGCCCCTCCCACCACTGGGATATAATTAACTTCGGTACACTACATCCTCTCGAAGGTAAATCTGCAGGATTACACGATCCAGGTATGTGCCGCCAGTCTTCTACTTTCGTCAAACGTCGTATTTCTTTTACTCGATTATTCACAAATGTCGCCCACTCTTCTTCTCCTTGTATCCAACATAATGCCGTAGACGAATCTGTCCAGAAGTACTCCTTGACATTTTGGAAACCCATTGCCTTCATCACAAAATCTGCTAAACGAGCACCTATGCAACACGCCAACAGTTCCAATCTCGGAATGGTAATACCTTTCAATGGAGCTACCCTCGATTTTGCTTGCACCAGCTGTATAGAAACCACTCCATTCACATTAGTACGCAAAAACACAGTTGATGCGTACGAGAGCTTAGATGCGTCGCAAAAGATGTGTAAACTGGAAGTATCTTCATCGACAAAATTAATACACCTGGGTATCTTCACAGTACTCAACAAAGGCAATTCAGCCAACCACTTCTCGAATTGCTTGCGAACTTCTTCTGACACTTCAGCGTCCCAACTTAATTTATGCTTCCATGTTTCTTGTAACCACAGTTTTGGAGCTAGCGTAACTGGACAAGTAAAGCCAATGGGATCAAACACTCTTTGTGTGAAATACAAAACGATCCTCCTTGTTACGTGTTCAAGAGAGTTTTCCATCAATTTTAAATCACAAAATAGAACATCCGCTTTCTTATCCCAAAGAACACCTAAAACTGATACTGGCTCATTCACCTCCTCATTTTCGGACAAGGCTGTATGCTCCCACCCTCTGAGTTCGAATCTTCCTTCTGCCATAATATTTGTTGCTTGTTCAATGAACACGTCCAACTCCCTTTCTGAATCCACAGACGTGACACAATTGTCCACATACATAGAACGCTTGAGTTTTTCAACTACACTTGGAAATGATTTATTATACTGTTTCAAGTGATAGTCTATCACAGCATGTAAAAGGAAAGGGCTACAATTGACGCCGAACACAACTCTACGATGACGGAGAACTTTGATTTCTTGCTTTTCGTAATCTTGCCACCATAGAAAACGTAAGAAATCACGGTCTTTTTCATTAACAGCGATTTGTAAAAAAGCCTTCTTAATGTCCGAAGTAACACCTATACGCTTTCTTCTAAAGTTCAATAACACAGCAGGAATAAGTTCCAACATGTTAGGGCCTTTTGCCAAACAGTCATTTAGCGAACAAGATCCTTTTACCTTGCACGAGGCATCAAAAACGGGTCTAACACTAGTAGTGGAATTAGGCTTGAAAACTCCTCGATGAGGTAAGTAATGTCCACAATTTTCCAATTCTTCTTGAGGCACTTCCTCCACGATACCTTCTTTAACCCAGTCTTCAAAAACGGCGTTGTAATCGTCCAGCTTCCCTTGCTTCATCAGCTTCTCACTAACTTTCCTCAGTCTTTTCTCTGCTAACTCCTTGTTGTCGGAGAGCTCCACACCCTCTTTCAGCCATGGCAAACACACTTCGTATCTTCCTTCTTCATTGATGAAAAGAGTTTTTTCAAAGTGATCTAACACTGCCGCCTCAACGTCATCTCTCTTCACAGTTTCGCACGGGTCAGAAATTCCTATAGCTTCTAACTTCCATAAATCGGCCAAACCGGGGTTGCGATTAAACATAGTGAGTGACAACATGGAACTAACACTGTCTTCCTTAATGCTTATCAATTTTCCCACCAGCACCCAACCTAATAATGTTTGTATAGCCGTTAGTCCACATTTCAAGCGACGTACATTTCCAGTGTAAAGTTTTCCCACGACATCAGCCCCTAGCAGTATCTCGATGGCTGGAGAGCCTACTCCGCTGTCTGTAATGTCTATCTTTTTCTCTTCTAACTCCCCCATCCACGAACCAGGCCTGATTTTTGGTATTGGACTACAAATTGTGTGTTGGTCTAAAACTTGAATTTCCACTGAGTCCTTACCGGTCTTCTTTTTCACGCGAATATTATAACACTGATGTACTTGTTTCTGTGAAGAACCACCTCCAAATAAAGCATGTACCACTTGTTCAGTTCTAACAGGTTTATAATTCATTTCCTTTGCGGTGCTAGACAAAATGTATGACCTCTGTGAACCTGAGTCAAGAAGAGCTCTTACCGTACGTCTTCTTCCATTAGCCTCCAGTACCACCAATAAAGTTTGCAGCACTACATCTTCTGAACAACACTGACTAGCCAAGGATGCCTTCGGTTTCTCTTCTTCCTCTTCTTTCACTTCACTATCGTCTTTGTGCTGCTTAGAAGAAAGTTCAGAACACATTATTGCCCAATGTTTTTGTTTACAAATAAGACATTGCACTTTTGCCTTGCACTTTTTTGAAATATGTCCTACTTTTAAACAAACCCAACACGCTCTCCTTTTCCTCACAATTTCTTGTTTCCTATCGAGAGAGAATTTTGAAGCCTGGAAACATTCTCTACTTTCATGCGGCTTATCGCAGAAGATACAATTAACTGACTGCTTACCCGTCTCTCCTACGAATAATTCGCTCGCTGTCATTACATGCTCTTCATTTGTCTTCCTTCTTTCTCTCTTCGATGAACTTTCCGTGAGTTTGAATCCCGTCTTGGCAAGTAATATTCTCTCTTCACCCTCTACTTCAGCTTTCAAAAATCCTAATAATTGATTCAACCGATCGTTGTACGTCTTACCTTGTCCAGTTTCGCCGTTTGGCACGCTCGAATTTCTCAGCCACACTCTTAAAATATCTTCTGGGATACATGATTCTACCAACGGAAACAACATCGCTGAGTATTTGTCTGCTGTCATTCCAATCGATTCTAAGGCTCTGAGATGGGACTCCAGCTTGTCATACAGTTGCGAAGTATTACCCTTGTACTTCGTACTAGTAGCATTTTTAATGACCAACCCAAGTAGCTCCCTCACATAAAATTCAATTAACAGCTCCTCCCTACCAAACCTGTTCTGCAAGCTTTCTATCGCTTTACTGTAGTTTTCTGCTGTAGGCGGGAAACTGTCCACTATTTCGCGAGCTCTGGATCCTTCTTCGGTTGCCTGTATAAGATACTGGAACTTATCCTCTTCTTCCATCTCTTTGTCTTCATGGATTCGCTTAAACTGACTCCAAAAACTCAGCCAGTTCTTAACCTCCCCACTATACTTTATCAGTTCAATTTTTGGCAGCTTCAGCTTTCGTTTACCACTAGGCGAAGAAGCAACTGAAGTACTACAAGAACCTTTATTCGAAGATACCTTTGCACTGAGAGACATTTCCACTTCGACACGCGCCTCATCCAATTTTTCGCGGTATTCTTCTACCGTTGCGAATTCATGTTCGAAATCGTCTTCAGTTTTACTTGGATCTTGAAGCAAAATATCACTCACTTGTGCACTCAATCGTTCTAATTCACACGCTAATCTTTCTAACGATGCAAGCTTCGTTCTGACAATTTTCTCGGAAATATCTTCTTTCTTCAACTCCTCCAACAACGCGTTATGAGCTCGAGTGAACAAAGAGCGTGTAACTTTCCTCCTTTGTATGATGGGCTCCATTCTTGTAACTCGTGCACATGCAAACATGCAAATCTATGTTACAATATTACCTGTGTCCATTCGTAAAACTCTACACGACTACAATCACGTCGGGGTCACCTTAATGTTGGTAATACACTAAAACCTTTCGTGTTTACCCTTGCAAAATAAACTACACAGGTGAATTGCACACTACTACGTTTTAATCAGAGCTCTATCTCTTCATACATCTACAATCTACTTAACGAATCTCATACAAGAGAAGAAAAAAAAACACAAAAAACAAAAGAAGAACGATTCAGTTTTTATCTCTTTCCCCGTACTCAACAGATAGGAATGCAACTCTACACTTGCAGTTAATACTAAGAAAAGTGTATTAGTGCCTACCAAGGAACTCGTTTACCTAGGAGTAAAGTGTCAACAATAACTATGTCAGTGTCTGTTTTGCCTAAGTATGTTCATATTTTGCGCTTTGCCCCAACGCTATTTCGGTATCCTCTTCCCGTCTTCGAACAGTCATCGCTGGCTACATCAGTTGGGCCGATCCACTTACATCGTTGAGCTTTCCGATAGTGTCTGCTCTCACCGAAAATATCTTTCCTCAGTGGACATGCTTTAACTTAAGAAAGCTTTATTAGTGCCTTGTGATTTGTTTCAACCCGACTTTGTCCGTACTACTGTGTTTGTGGATGGCACCATTATGTGCATCGCAGTTGTGTTGGAAGATGGTACCGAACTTTTTGTGGCTCGCTTCTCTCAAGCATATCATATCTTTGTCGCCGAGTTTCTTGCCGCAGCTGTGGCGGCCCTTCACATGTATCCTAAACAAGTGCTTATTATATTATGTCTGACAGCACTGCTGTAGTGTATTCTGTGAATCGACGTATTTGCCACGTAAACTACCTGATACATATTGTTCACTATTTGTATACGTATGTCAATAATTTTGTATTGTGTCAAGTATTGTCTGAAAATATTAACGCGGATTGAGCTTCCCGCCGTCCGTGCCGGACGCAACCTGAAGGAGCCCAGAGCCACCCACGGTTCGGACCCACATCTGCGTCGAACTAGAACTGCACTGGGTATATTCAACAAAACCCAACAAACTACCGGTATTACAGGTTCATATAACAACCTATAAAATGTCAAAATTTGGACAGCTTTTATCTCGAAAACAATTAAAACTACAAAAGCGGTATTGCATTCAAATTGTAGGTAACGTATTCGAACATCTTTAACTGTAAACTCTACCATGTATTGGGGAGATAATCAGTGATGTTTTAAGGAAAGTCGAAAATTTACAAAAAAAATAAAAAGTTTGAAAGCTTGTATCTCGAAAACTACGAAATCTACAACAGCGGTATTTCGCTCAAATTGTAGAAAATTTATTGGTAAATAAGTTGTTTGAACACTTTTTGCTGTAAACTTTACCATTGAGGAGGTAATCAGCAATTTTTGAAGAAAAGAAGTAAAACCTTGAAGAAAATAAAGATGGCATCGTATTTCAAGATAGTGGACCCGAAAATCGGGCACCTCCTTACAAATTGATGGTATGGAAGAACTATGCAAAATCTGTCGCTTAATCCAGCATGTCACGATTCTGGCTAATATTTGCTCTAAGCAGCCACACTATAACGAGCGATGAACAATCTTTTAACGCTGGTAGTCACTCGTCAGTACAGTGCTAGTCACTCCAGAAATTGTTTCTGAATACGGCAATATATTTTTTACGCTGGTTATTGAACTTAAGAATCTTCTGCAAACGAGGAGTTTGGCTAACGTTTCTTGTAGTCGTAATTAAACTCTTATTGACTTCCTTATATAATACAAAATCTCACAATACGTGTATTCTGGTAAAAGTGTTTATATTAAGTTGCACGTAACTAAAATGTATGTATTAAATAAACAATTGCCTATGTAAAGTTAATGATTTGCAATAAAAGTCAACGGTTTTAAGAATACTGTGAAATAAAAAATGGCAAACAACAACAGTAATAAAAAAGCAATAAAAAGTACATACCAAAATTGCTAGGTTAAAATTGCATCAGTACGTATCATATCAGCAAAAAATAAAATAAGGAATAATTCTAAACAAGAAAGGTAAAACATCAGTGCGTGACCAAGCATAAATGCGTGGTCAAGTAACAAAAAAGTTTAAAAAAAAAATGCCCCACAAATTTAGTTATAAGACATTCCCAGATAGCATGGCAAGTTTGAAACAAGGTTGTCAGTCACTTGCTTTTGGCTTAGCAAATTTGATATTGCGTTGAACGTAATACACAAGCGCGAAATAAACTTGTTGAAGTGATTTGGTACTTATAACTAACCCAATTGAAGCTTGTAGAAAGAACTGTTTTGCGAGGAAGCTTTTCAAACTTGAAATTGATGTCAATTTTGTTTCATTGCCCATTCGCTGTCGCCGTAGGCTACGACTGTTTGGCTAATCTTCACCAACTCTCATCCTTTTACTAAAGGTGTCTCTCGCGATCTGAATTAAGTATAATTGCATAATAATAGGGTTACAATACATCCATATTTTAAAGGCTCTGTCCGTGTTCGCATCGTACTTTGAAAAAAATACATAAATGTCCGTACTTTTCACTTAATCGGCTATTGACTGTTAATTACGTATGTTAAACCCATATATTTCCACAAATATACCCTACAATCACATTTATAAAGACCTTCGCGTTGCACACAAATGCAAATGGTTCCTATAGCAATAAACTATAGTATCGCCTATTTCAGTGGTTTTTCAACTGCCGGTTCGTGAAACTATTATACCGGTCTTTGGCAAATCAATATATTCAATTATGTAATAGTTATCTTGTAGCTTTCGACAGTTCATATTGAATTGAGATTAAAGTTAATATTTCCCTTCCAAAACGACTAGAATATGAAGATATGTTGGCATCTTCTGGAAGTCAAATACACCTCTATACACAAACATCTTCCCGGTCTTTGAAATGTTTCCCTATGGTTTGCCGGTCCGTGACTATTAAAATGTTGAAAAACATTAGTTTATTTGTTATTACCTATCAATGTTCTTACAGTGTTTACTATAGTCTAGCAATGTTTTAGAAATATAAATGTGCTGACTAGATCCTCCGACCTTGGCAATAGATAGCAAATATAAATAATTAGTATTAAACGTGTATCAAGTATCGCAAGTGTCATATTGGTGTCGCAAGTATCGTAATTGTTCTTAGTTTCTTTGCCTTTAAGCTAATTTGTCAGTATTTAGTTCGCAAATATTATGGTAACCCTAATAATAACGCTTGGAAAGCCAGTTAGATAATGTGAATCCGTAGCCTCGTGACATACAGAAGGGATGTACGGAGCTTTCTTAAGTCAGAGGGCACGAAGAATTCCAGGGACGGGGGTGGGATGGGGGCATGGAAATATATATAGTATGAATTTTCATTTATTTTGAAATCTACTATATTTTTATCAGCACATGGCGTATGTTTCTAGAACTTTTCATATGTTTTTTTATAGATGACTGAAAAATTATAAACACACTTTCTTAATTTGAACAAAATACAGTGTCCTTATATGATTTATGTTCATAATATATACGTATGTGTTCCGACAAATGACGTTTATCAATAGATCTATTCAATAAGATAAATAACAATGGTATAACCCTTGAATGCATGGCATTAGTCCAACTGACCCATGAGGGTTTTCACACAAGTTTCTCGAGGATATTTTTCTTGCAGGTGGGTGGTTCTAGCTCAGAGCTCCTATAATTTCGTTCTTTTTAGTTTAGAAGTGTTTTATTTTTTGCCTTTTTGTATTTTCCTTATTCAAGTTCATTTTTTGACGCTACACGAATGCATATCATGAGCCAATATGACCCACCGGTTATATTTAGTGTACAGTAATTATTCGTTCACCAGATCCTGGGAGTTTCGAAACGTTGGTTTTATGATGGTTACATGTTCCCACTGCTTTATATTTAGTCCCTTTCAATATCTAGGTTGTTGCTCAGTAACATTACTTTTCATGATATTGGACTAGTTTCTGCTGCTTCTTTTATTCTGAGAATCCTTTCATTTTGTGATTATTTCCCCCTATTTCTAAGTTTAGAGTGGCTTTTATTATGTTTACGTCGCTGGCTAAAGACGAAATATTCGATTTGTTACATCACGAAAACAGTGTACAGGATGATCCTACTAAACTTATTCTTCTGTGACGACATGGGCAGTGATTTATCTTCGTTTTTCTCTTAATATTATGCTGAACTTGTTTCTGAAGACGTGCATATCAGTGACGAAAACGTCTGCATATTACCAGAAACTAAAAGACAGCGCGTCTAGTTGCCTCAAACCGTACTCTAAACGGTTGAAGAGTGTGGAATGCTGATTCTCCAATAGCATCTCAGACACCAGCACCAAATATTGTTAGATTTACACCTGGTCCTTCGGGTCTATGTGCTTCAGTACCCACAGCACATATGTACCTACGTGGAAACAACTTTTTACGCTAAGTTTATTAGAGCCTTTAACTTTTCTCAAGTCAAATTCAAGGACATATATGTAACACATAAAAGGAAGCTTGAATACGGCCATGCATTCACATAAGTTGAAATAGCCATGCATTTAAGTGTTAAAAAATTGAAATTAGGAACCTTTTACAACAGAACATTCTAAAATAATCCAATAAGCCTTGATTTATCACTAAATCCACGATCGAATATTTCGTTGTTTGTGGCCATAAATATTCGGTTGTGAGATAAATTCGTTCCTTTTTTGACTTTCAATATTATTTATTGACACTTTTATTTTGCCCCATTCTTCATCTACAACTTTAAGTATAAGTACGTAGATATAAAAGTGCATATCGTCGTCAGAACTGCAAAAACCCAACGTGGCAAAATGTGAATTTTCAGGAAGTCTAAAAAACTGGTTTTTGGACTACATTCTGGCATACAATCTAGGTATTGAAAAGTTGTTATATCTCAAAATATAAAACTTATTTCCACATGCCAGTTTTCTAAAGTATGCACAGTACACAGAACTATAAACTGGTACCAAAACATGCAAAAGTTTTTTAAATGTCACATAGGGGTTTTTGCAGTTCTGACGACGATATGTAGAATTCAACTGTTGTAATCGAAAAAATAGTGACGTTGACATTTTTAGCCATTTCAGAGCTAGGATAGACACTATTCAAATCCATCATATCTTCGTATTAGGGTAGGTGCAAGAAGAAATCTGAGGGTATAAGGAAAGTTTATGGGGTGCTTGCAGAATCTATGGACGACACTTTGATCCACCCCATTATTTCAAGTTGAGTAAAGTGCCTTTGCGCATTTTGTTGCATGTAGTTTCTAGAATACACGCCAGATCATTTTATCCCATCTGATAGCAGTTAAGGTAGTCCATACAATTAAATAGCTGGAAAAGTTTAGCAACGCCCAACTTGTATTGTCTGGCCCCTGTTCCAATTCAAAGGAGACGAATTCAGTTTATGAAATCGCGTGGAACAAAATACACAAGTGTAATGTTAGCTTTAGAATGTGACGTTGTAATGCCATTCACACGCTTTCAACGGAGTCATACGCTTCTTTCCGAGTAATACACTAATATTTTTTAAAGTATCTTTTGGTAATTCTACATACAAATTAAAGATTTATTAATTATTATGCACATTACAAATTATATTTTCATGCAATAAAGATTTATTATGTATTATTTTACAGATCATGCCAAGATGCTAACAATGAAGAAGATACTGACTGCAATCACAGTTTTGACCATAACCAAGATTGAGACCTCCAATGTGAACATTCAGCGGATTCTTCCCATTGAAAACGATAAAAATCATATTCTTGAACAGTTTGTGTTCGAGTTTATGGAACAATATTTCACTGATATATATTGTATTTCTTGTTTCTTAACCCAAAACTTACCTGAAACGATTCCCTGCATGGAATTTGCATTTCACCCACCCGTTCGAAGTGTTATGATTTTTCCTGTCCCAAAAGATGACACTTCATATGTTAACACAACTGTAAAACTCGCTTCTAAGCATTTATGCTACGGTCATATCATCTCAGTTGTCGATAACATTACTCTTGTAAATGAGATACTTCATCAAGCAGCCAAATGGGATAATGTTCAAAGGAATGCGAAATTTATAATTGGTCCAGTTACAAGTATGGAGGAAATGAAGAACATTTTTAGTTTTGAAGGAGTCGAAGTTTTGCCTAATATTATTGTCTTTCTGGAAATGAAAAGTACGTCTGATGTCCCATGGTACCAAGTCTACACATGGAATATGGAAAAAGATCGAATAGTGTATCCACTATTAAACGAATGGAGTTATGATAAGAAGTTCGCGAATTACAAAGACATGGTTTTTAGGAAAACTCAAAATATGCGGGGTAGAAACTTAAAAATTGCCATATGGGGTTATCCACCATCAACAGTAGTCACTATGGAGGGTGGTAAAGTGGTCATCGATGGCACAGAAATGAGGATGATGAAAGAATTCGGTAGAAGACTCAACTTCACTTGGACTGTCATAGTCGTGGACCATCAGGATTGGGGCGTGGTGGATGAATTTGGTAACGCTACAGGGATTTTAAAGGAATGTGTTTTGTCAACTGTTGACATATGTTTAGCGGGAATGTACATAGATTATAACTCCACCTGGTTTGTGAATCACACCATTCCGTACAGACGAACCTTTATGACTTTCATAACACCAATACCCCCACCTTATGCTAGTTGGATGGCTCTTGTAATGCCTTTTAGTTTCATGATGTGGGTAGGCACTGCTGCTTTTCTGATATGCTCCACAGTTGTTCTGCTGTCAGTCGCTCGCCTTAATGCAAAATTACTTCCTCAAGAACCACGAAGTCGTTATTGTAAGTATCAAGACTGCGTTTTGCATACAATTAGTCTTTTGTCTCAGATTGGAATGCCTGAGGAACCAGTTCAACCAGCCGTCAGACATTTTACTTTGTGGTTGCTCGTTACATTTATTCTACTTACAACATGCTATGGTGGTGGTCTTTTAACTTTCTTAACAAACCCTCCAACGCCACCGCCTGTAGACACTATACCCGATATGGTAAGAGTTAATTTGAAATGGGGAGCTATAGAGAATTACATGGAACTAGTATTAATGGAATCACTGGATCCCGTAGCCAGAAAATTACGATACACATTTGAGTTACACAAAAATGAAAGTGAATTGTTGGAAAGAATGAAGCAAATGGATTTTGGTATAGCAGTTGAATACATTGATGTTGGTTACTTGTCATACATAGAATATGTGCCACAAGATCTGCTTGAACATTTCCACTTGTTAAGTGAATCAGCTATCACTGGAACCACTTCTGTGATGTTGCGAATGGGGTTCCCGTGGAAAGCATGGTTTGATAGGGTTTTGTATATAATTATCGAAGCTGGTTTGATTACAATGTGGGAACAAGATGTGGTAAGAGGCATGCATAAGATGCAAATGACGCAATGGTTACAAAATATGAACAGACAACCGGATACGCAACCTGAACCAAAGTCTTTAAGTGTTGGACAACTTCAGGGGGCGTTCTTTTTTCTTATGATCGGGCTAGGCTTTTCTTTAGGAGAATTTGTTTTCGAATTGCGATCACACATGTACGAGGTTTCTGTTAAATTCTTCAACGCTGTCGGAAAGACAATTCATCGATTAATTTCTTACATATCCAAGTTAAAACACAAATTATGTTCTAAACCAAAAGCAAATCCGGTAAGCACGCAACATTATGATCATGAAGAGTAAATGAGATCATGTGACAACGGACAAACTTATGTACATGGAATTAGTTGCAAGTAACATACACCAATGTGAATTATATACTGTACTACTAGCTTAGTTCAAGTAGCTGGATGAGTTGTTATATTTTGTTCGACGAGTTCTATTTTGTATTAACTCATTTGAGTCACATCCTCCACCCAGAATAGAAGGAAACGTAGACTGTGGATTATCATTTCTTTTTTGGTGGGGGATGGGGCAGCAATTTAAAACATAATTCACTAAACGCATCATCATTCTTCTGAAAGATTAATTATCTTATTTGTATACATAATATTATCTAAATACTAAATGTGTATATTTATAAACAGAACTAAATGTAATCAAGAGAGGTTCATAAATTTGTACCTCGGGAGGTATATCACCTTTCGCAAAAGTCGAGCTCAGTGCAGTTTTGTAGATTTGCGCATGGTGTTTCACAGTTTTTGGAACATAGTATGTTATATTATCAATTGTTAATTGTTTTACGAAACCAAGAATGACTTTGTACACTAGAGCACGCTCTTCCTAGAGAAATACACAATTATGTACTGAGCTCGAGTTTGGCAAGAAAGTGACATAGTGCAGTTTACCTCCGAGATACACAAATATAATTTAAGATCGATGCTGCTAATTGCAAACATATCCGAAAAGACTTGTAAAATTTTAGCCATAAGTTTATCGAAACATTGTGTGTTATACAGCAATGCCTATTTATCCGTAAGACAGCTAATGAAATCTAGTAATATAAGAAATTATAGACATCATTCAAATTATTGAATGAAGGGAATTACTTTTATTTCCTTTGCTGACAATATCTACATTTTAGTATTGTCTATTTATCTACAGGGTGGCCTATTACGCATTCCAATCCCTGTACGTATTACGATGTGTTGTTCAAAACATGGTTACGCGTGTATAATGTCGGGATGTTGGTGGTGCACTGGCAGGTGATCTAACCTGTTATTACTAGCTTGTTTTCGAGTTCTCTACTTATGTGTAGGAACTATTTGTAAATGTCATTATACATGGATTGTTCAATCATTCACATATCGTAATAGTAAACCAGGTTTTGTTGGAACATTTTAAATTTGTGTATCATGTACATAGCGATATTATAGTAAATGTATCAAGTTGATACAGGATGTTAAAATAAAATGAACATGGTGTGTGTGTGCAATGTCTACACATTGGTGGTGACAATCTGGCTTTTCTTGTAAGGTCGTGTCCCGTTTCATTATCCTGCCAAAAGCCCCGACTTTACAGTGTGTGACGCTTTTCTTTATGCGGCATGGTTTCAGTCAGGTACCACACACCTTCCTGACATGCATGCAAGCATTGAGTATGTGATAACTCCAGAGTAGTGTGCTGCCACGCTTGCACGAATCATTGATCGCGTCGAGTACGTCGTGAATGATGAGGATCGCTATGTGGAGCATGTAGTTGTGTGTGTAAGGACTGTCAGAAGTCAAACACTTCGATACTCTGAAATGTTTAGCTACTTTTTTTCAACACGCTGTAGTTTAGTAATTAATTTGTTAACATTTTTTTTAAAAGAAACTTTGGAGAAGGTAACCAATTTTTATAATTTTATATTCGGCGATGCTAGGATTGCTTTGACTGAAATTTGTGATGGGGTTTCTCGATCTGTTAAAGAGGTTTTACAAGAACTAGGGTAAACGCACCAATTCTCGTCACTGCTCCAATGGTCGTCATGGTTTAACTAAACTTGTAGAAATAAGAAAACCTTCCATCGTTTGGTGACAAAAACAGACCAATTTAGCAGTCATAATCTGGTACGGAACTGGCACCATTAATATGTTCATTGCGCCACTTCGTTTAGTAGAGATATCTTGTGTTTGGACGACAACTTCGTGTTTCCTGCTGTTTGCGTGGTTTTGTTACTAAAATCTGTTAAACAAGTGGACATAAGAAAAAAAACATTGAAGTTTTAGGTGTAAGTACCAGATGATTTTACACGTGCAAAAATACCTCGTTGATGATCAAATTAATTATCAGATTACAAGTTTTAGTACCTTGACTCTTACTTTCTCTAAATTGGGGGGTGACGACTATTGGTGCAAGTCAAATATACTTTGTAACAATTCTCGTCATGGGTGACGATTACTGGTGAAAAATTGATACTTAAAATTTTTACTCCAGAAAGTGTTGAATTTACTTTAATGTGATGCTAAATTTATTAAAAAAATCATGCTAATAGCCTCTCTTTCCAGTAATCGTCAGGAAAATTCAAAATCATATATATTTCACCGGATAAATATTTTTTTTAAATGAATCTCTGAGGATCTTCTAACAAGCGCTCTGTGCCTCTTTCCTTACAAGCACGATTTATTTTGCCAGGTTAAGATCCAGTAAAGATGAAAAAAAAGAGGATAAAATACATATTTTCCAAAGGTATATTTGTAGTACCTTGAGTGGCGACTACTAGTACACTGGTGTGACGACTATAGAGGAACAGGAAAATTTAGGGTGAGCAAAATTAGGGTTGTAAAGAAACGTAATTCTATCGCTATAATGCAAATTACCGAATAGTTTTATGCTGTTACATTATCGTTGAAGTTGCTAACGAAGTGGAAAAAGTAGGGTTGTCCCTTACACGTAGATCCACAGAAAGTACTTTCTGCAAAATCCACCTTAACATGCCGAGAACTGGTGTCTTTACTTATTCGATGGTTAAAAAATTTTCGACAATGGAATAATCGTTGTAGTCTAACGAGTCGTTATCTGAGCAAATGCAATGTGGACTGTCAAGCGTCGCGTCGGCCCCAAAAGACCTACATGTCAATGCTCTTTTATAACAGCCTTAAGGTACGGTTTCGTTTGTGCGATGATTTCATGCAATGATCGCAAGCAACTGCTGCACGCGTCACTGCATTGACACGTTGAAGGAAAATCAGTGGAGTCGGGTTGGTTTGTGCATCGGACGCATGATGTCGCATACAAGTATTGGAACGATTCCTCCGAGACCAGTCAAGCTGCAGCAGTCGCGTGCGTTGCAGAGTATTGTGCAGTTTACATTCATGTTTTCTTTGAATTTGGAACTATTCACCTGTGTTCCTTTGCTGTTTCGTCTGAGGAAGGAGCCATTTCTGGACAGGGTGTTGACATGTGATGAGAAGTGGGTCCTGTACGAAGCTTCATGGCGCCGTCATTATTGGTTAGCATCCCATGAACCGGTTCCAAAACAGCCGAAACCAGCACTGCACCAGAAGAAGGTCCTGTGTGTTTGGTGGACTGGTGGCGGCATCGGGAACTGCTACCAGCTGGTCAGAGCATCAATGCAACTGTGTACTGTCAGCAGTTGAGCCGTGTTCAAGAAAAACTCAAAACTCTGGAGCCAGCACTTCTGAATAGTAAAGGGGTCCTCATGTTACAGGACAACGCTCATCCCCAGGATGACCCGGGACACCATTCTACGCCTTGGATGGGAAACACTATTGCATCCGCCATAGCTCCCCGGACACTGCACCGTCCGATTTTCACCTGTTCCATTCCTTGGACAATCACCTTAGAGGACGCCAGTTCAAATCCCTAGCAGA
>JAGDQP010010159.1:45501-56711 GCA_022664845.1 Lepisma saccharinum
CCGATTTTCACCTGTTCCATTCCTTGGACAATCACCTTAGAGGACGCCAGTTCAAATCCCTAGTAGAGGTGCAAAATGCACTTGATACCTTCTTCGCTTCACGGCCCACCAAGTTCTACCGCCATGGAATCCATGGCCTTCCAGAACGTTGGCAGAAGGTCATCGATGCTGATGGAGACTATTTTTGATCTTCCAGGCACGTCTTAGGTGACATACCGATGTTCGAAGGTGGTGGGTGAAAAAGCGTCAGAACTTTTTTGCTTACCTTTATAATTTTTCTGCAAGTAATATTTTTTTTTTCCGCTATATTCAGCGTCCTTTCTTTTACGATTTATTGTGTGTTCCGCTCATTTATTGACTGCAATTGGCATGCTTTATTTTTCTTCACCATTGAGTACGTCTCGCCATAGAGCTCATAATAAGCCATAGATTTCTATTATGAGGTCTATGGTGATACTCCTTTGAATGATAAAGTGAAACGTAAGTAACTATTTTTTTTTTTTTTTTTAAAGTGGGCCACAAAAAACTAGATTTATCACAGAATACTCTCCTCCCATAACGAGTTGAAGTTCGTTGCCAAAAGTCCTGAAGAATTTCAATGTTCCATCATCTTCCATCCATGAATTCCCAGGATGGTTACCTTGATGGTTGGACAAACTTGTGGAGGTCGCCATAACAAAGTAGGTCCGTGAGATCGTGACAAATAGTTCATTAATAATATTTTACACATACAAATACCTACATACTTTAAATTATAAAGTACGTCCACCTAAGATATGCAATAATAAACTCAGTATGTAGAAATTGACTGATATTTTAATGTATGAATATTTCATTACATTATAAACAAAATACAGTAAAGTGCTTTACAAATGTAAATCGTCCAGTAACAAAAAACAAACTGAATCACATGTTTTAACAGAACAAACTCTTCAATGACTAGAGATTAACATAGAACAATAGACTCCCATCACATAAAAGTTATCAAGTTGATTGGAAATATATATATTTAAATGCAACACGCGTAAAAACCAATAACATCTGTATTAGTATACTGTTATAATAACCTCTATGTCGCATCTATGTAGAGTATTATGCACGTTACATAAAGCCTCTAGAGCCGTCAATTATGGATTAAAAAACATGTTCTCATTATCACAAAGCATTTTTATTATTTCTTATCCCGAAAATGCAGTCAAACTGTCACCACAAATCTTCGCTAACAGAAGCAAACATCTGAATGCTAATTAATCTCATTACGGTTTTTCACTTTCAGCTTCCATGATCAAACAGAAGGGCTTAAAGTTAAAGGTAACAGCAGCACAACATTGATTTTAATTTGCAAAACTGGACTGGATTCACTCTGACGCCCGTCTCAGACAAAACGTCTCTTCACGAGTACATCTTCCGACCAAGCGGATGAAGAATGAAGCGGTTAAGCAAAGGCCGTCGTCAGAAAAATTCGAAGGATGGGAACAGTTCCCGTCCTTCTCCCGAGGATTATCTTCAGCGCTTAAATTCAAAATGAAAAAAAGTTCTAGGGTCCAGGAACATTAACATTTCGTATACGTTCTAAAGGGAAGTCTACGTATATTAATTATTATTAGAAACGTGAGAATGATAAAACAGTGCCACATATTAAAAATTCCAACGTGAAAGAAAAAATCCGTTTCGGCAGGCTGAGGTAGATCTCCAAGTTTTTATATTTTCAAAAATTAAAATCTCGCCTTATATGAGCGCTATCGAGAAACTAGTTACTGATTTATAGATTAATCATGAAGAGCTTTTCAACGATACCCCACAAGACGTGGTTTTCCAAATTTCGAATTTCCACCCCCACAACCCCTGAATCATTGGTGTCACCGCAAACTTCTGAGGGAGTACTATAATTTATGCAGACAAAGTTTCCCTATAAACTTCATAGGGGCTGATATATATTTTTTCAAAATTTCAACCCCCTCCCCCGACCACCCCCTTCGGCCGATTTTGCTCATTAACGAACTTAGCCGAGCTATTAAGCCTACAAATAACATAATAAAATGTGGTCCAAGTATCTTACAATTATGGCCGCTAGCGTGTTACTATATAAATAAATATATACATAGATATCGTACCCATCTCAATAGGTGGATTTTTCTTCGAAATCTAGCTAAAAAGGATAATTTTATATGAAACGTTTAATGATACTCTCCTTCCCTTCCGATCTAGATTTTAGTAAAGTAAATCTCTTTTACTAGCCCTTTGGTTTCTACTCTCTTTTTACAAAACGTGGAAAGGTTCTAGCGAAAGTGTTAGTCACGAAGACGCTTTTGTTTTATTTACAAAGCAGACCGTGCAGCACTATTAAAGAGAGACAGAATATTTTCATTTTCAATAGCACACTTCATGAAAAAAAACTTTATAAACGTTTGCTGTTTACAGAAGAATTAATATCACGATGTGATCATACCACGACGCACATACAGTATTACAAATCATATGGACAAGTGTCCTGCCTTTTAATACGATTTGGCCATAACTTGATAGACATTCGTACTTCTTTGTTATAAAAGAGTTGTTGAAGTCGAAATGTTTTTCTTTAACTATTTTTAGATACTGACTGTCCTCCGTGAGTAGAGCATGTCATTATTTATATTATCTAAGTCCATTTTAGAGAATCATTTGACCTCCCCTTGCCAACACTTATGCGACTAAGATCTCTCAACGGTTGAGTGAAGAAAAAACAACAAAAAGCTATTACTACTAATAAAGACTATTAGACGTGACGACGATAAGGGGCTTCACCGTATCGGAACGGGCGTAAGCCATAGTGCTGGTACCGACCATTCTAAAAATTTTAACTTAATAAGATAGATAGGAGCGTCAGGTCCACGGTGCATTTCTACGAATCCCAGACACCAGGAGAATTGACAGACTGAAAACTGTTGTTGAGAATGTTGGTGTTGTGCACGACCGTTTTCAGTTAACAGAGCGATTTCTCTGGTTAATTGTGAAAACAAATAAGACTAACCTGCTAACTACAAATCTCTTTCAACATTCAGGTCTTCTTAAAAGGACTGGCTGTTTCCATAAACAAACACGTCTCAACATCATATAACGTTGAATTTATTTATGCCTTCAGGTATCTTGGCTCAGGTCACGAGAGGCTAGTGTGAGTTCCCGGTGGGAGAGTGGTAACGCTCGTTGCCTTGTAACCACGGGATCCTGGGTTCGATTCCCGATGGGGACACAAGTGGTTCGGAGTCCACGTTAAACTGTAGGTCCCGTCCTTAGTAGCTTACCAGCTCGTTTAAGACAATAATAATTCAATCCGAAGAGAGAGACTAGAGGAAAGGGGTCGGGTAGTACCTAAGTTGAAGGTACCATCCCGGAATTTGCCTGGTGTGACTAAGGAAAAGCCTAAGTCAGAATGATCACTCGCTGGTATCGAACCTAGGATCTCTCAATGCAAAGCCAACGCTCTATCAACTCAGCTATGGTCGATCGGTTTGCAAAACCTATAAGGAACGTTTAAAGACAATAAACGAAAGCAACGAATGTTGACTGGAACACACGGAACCATAGCCAACATCAAAATACTTACTTACTCTATGAGTTATGGAACTCGCAAGTTCATCGCCGCAGTAACAAACGTTCTGCTTAGGATTCTGTCCCAACGGTCTCTTTCCATCGGGTTTACCAACCACGATGGAATATAATCTTCGTTTTCCCCCATCCGAGCTACATGGCCTGCTCACCTTAGTCGTCGCGATTTCATTATTTTTACAGCATCGGGTGAGTCGTAAAGTCCGTGAAGTTCTTCATTATGCAGTCTCCTCCGATCCCCAATCATCTCGTCCCGTTTCGGCCGGTATATCTTTCTCGAGACCTTATTTTGAAACACTCGAGAGAACAGTACCTAAGTAGTAGTAAAAGTGAAGGTGAAGCAGAAATTAAAGATGCGTTCACTTAGAAGAATATCTTCTGTGGATCGATGAACAGAGTGGAGGAAAAGATTCAACAGTACATGATGAGATGAATTAACAAGCTCTGAAGGACCTGTCGCTTCCAGCGGAACACGAATGATGATTCTGACCACTATTGAAACAACTGATTCAAATGGAATACATTTAAGAAACTAGTTGTCCTACCGTGTGTGTGTTGTATCATTACTTCTGAGATTTCAGTGCCATGCTATTCCACATTCAAAGCAATAATCCGTATCTGAATATACGCCATCTCGTGTACAGATGATAGAACCAGATTACTCATCAGCGAACTAGCAACAAACCAATATTCCTTCCCCCTTATAAACTTGAGGTACAGTATTCGCGATGTAATGGTAAACAGAAATCGCACTGTATTAAAGAAACAAGCTTGTATAAAACTCCATGTAAATGCGTACCAAGAATGAATTAGATTCATAGGTAATACGTTGCGTACCACATCTTTTTGTATCAACACAGTTAAAAATATCTCCTTAAGCTTCACGTGAAAGACAAAAGCAGAAGTGTGGCTTTTATACAATTTAGTAAATAAATAAATCATAAACTGTTTA
The DNA here is from genome assembly GCA_022664845.1 of Lepisma saccharinum. Classification (NCBI taxonomy): domain Eukaryota; kingdom Metazoa; phylum Arthropoda; class Insecta; order Zygentoma; family Lepismatidae; genus Lepisma; species Lepisma saccharinum. The sequence continues at coordinate 50,039 of JAGDQP010010159.1, forward strand.
CATTTCCACCTTTAAGAGTCTAACATTCTTCAAGGAATTCTAGAATGTATTGAACTGTTCAACAGTTTACTGTGCGAACACAAAGGCAAGCGACGACTTAACGGAGGAGTGAAAACGGAATAAATCTAATCTTAAATTGAATTGGAGAAGAAATATCTTTCCTTTCCTAGAATGGAAGAGAACTACCATAATATTACAATTGAGGCGTTCTCCGGATGAGGGGCCCCTTTTCCACAGACCATTTTAAACCAACAGCCAGGTTTTGTTAACTAATTTTTCGTGTATATATGACTACTGTGTAAGAAATGATTTATGATGAAGTTTCAGCGTGAAGCGACTGTCAGCAGTGTTCAGACTGTGCATTAACAAACCAATGCAACCATCAACTGCCCTTTTAATTCCTATCTTTCAACTTCTAAGAACGGTCCGTCATTGATTCAGATGAAGAATTAGTTAAAAAAAAAAAAAAACTTTTCAGGTATACTTATATAAAATTGCGCTAAAAAAATTTTCCCTTGGGTTAAGCAGCCCTAATCAAAATTACAAAACAAAACTAGATGACCCTGATACGGTACGTAGTCCCAGAACGTCGCCACCCCCTTAATGAACAGTTCCAATGACTCACTTAGCATATTTAAACCAATCTATTATTATGAGACATCGGAATCCTACTGTGCTATAACATAACTAGAAGTTCTTCTTCCGGAATACTTTGCTTTTTACAGCGGGGCTTGGGGCTGCCTATGCCAAACGTATTCTTAATGCAATTTTCAAAGCAACTGTGTGGATGTAGAGAACTTTCCATTGAGTTTCAACTAAGGCTGCCAGCATATGGGATGTCAGAATCGAATCGAATTCCGTACTCTTTTAAGTCGCAATTGTAGTTCGAAATTTAAGCAGTTTTAACTTCTAAACTGAACTCTATTTCCCGCTCAGGATCTTTTGTTTTCGTTTTTCTTGAAGCAACCATTTTGCACACGGCTCCTTTATCAGGAGAACGTCTCAACTGTTTAAAATTAATACATAACTTCCAGAAATACCAGCAATAACAGAGTTTTCAGGAAGTTGTACATTGTTCCTCTTGAGCTGTAAGTTAATGTACAATGTACACTCATGCCCTTCACAAGTTTTAGGGATTATCTTCCTCAGCAAGCACAACTTCCGAGGACAGGGAAGAAATGTACCGTATCGGCATTCATTTGGTGGGACAGAAAAACAAAAATCCTTCTTTCCCACGGCGTGAAGAGAATGCCGCTCCCCAATGCTGATTCAGTCAGTGACTATCATATCACGAGTTATCTTTTTTTTTTTTGCTGAAGCTATATTTTAGGTACACTCAGATTCATAAAAAATGACCTATTAGAAAATTTTGAAAGTCCAAACACACAATCAATATTCAACGCTCAATCATTTTTTTTTTTTTTTTTAATTTTAATGTTGCTTCTTACACGCAAACCTTCAAGTGTTATAAATTATTATTTAAATGGAACTTAGCATACGGACACAAATAATTCTTTTCAGCTGCTTGCTTTCAGTAAGCAAGGCACGCGACCACATTTATCTTTTTTTTATTAGTAACTTTCACCAACCCAGTGCTTGGCTAACATGTGAAAGGATATGGATTCAAACGCTTGTCAATAGAAGCATTTTCTCTATTAATCCCAGCATTTTGTGTTTCATTTTTATTTCTTGTTTTAAAATTTTAATTTTTACTTTGCATGGTTTTTAAGTTCTTCAAGTGGGTATCTTCCACTCGTTCTGTTTACAGACGTTCGTTACCAACAAATAGTACAACAACTGGCAGAAACCAGGTTCCATTTTATACACTTCTTTCATAATTAAATCACGTTAATATAATACAAAGAAATATTGTATAACAGAAAACTTTGAAACAATAAAACCTAAAATAATTATGAAATATGTCTATGCAAAATAACGAAGAGACAGTTACTACCCAAACATCAATTTCGCTCCAAATATAAAACGTCAACTCATCATAAACACTCCAACGTTATTTACAGAAATAAAACGATAAATATTTCATTAAACAATAATCAATCTAGTTCTACAAACCTGGTTACCAAAGGAGCTTCATCGGCCTGAGCCGTAGATGCCTAATGGCCATAAATAAATGCAGCAAGTTTCATCATCCTGATGGCTATACAATCCTCATACCACCCACAAACAAGCCACGAGAAGAAGCCTTCTGTTTAGAAATCCTTTTTCTATTTAAAATTATTATCCGACACATTTATTTTATATTACATATTCAACCTGATAACATGATTTCATTCTTCTTTAATGAATGTGCAAGATACGAATTAACTAGGCCCACTTCAATATGAGAAGAAATGTTAACAAGAAACAAACAACAACAACAAAAAGTGACATTAACACAAAAAAAAAAAAAAAAAAAAAAAAAAAACTGATTTGGTCCTTGTTGATTCATGGTCCTCTCACATTGTCAGACAAGCGCTCTACAGTTAGATCCAACATTTTAGTGGTCCTTCGATTGGTGAACGTGAGGGAGATGTCACTAACGTCCTAAACGAGCTGGTGAGCTTCTAAGGACGGGACCTACAGTTTTTCGTAAAGCTTTTTATAAACCCGCTGATAGCCAGAGACCAATACAGTTGGTGAACGTAACAAATTTGCAAAATAACGCCCATGTAAATGACTAACCCTTCACTTTCTGCCGCTTTCACCCCCTTTTCGTACTACACGCTAGCTGCTGAAAAACTATTTACGCGTTCCAAAAAAAAAAGTCAAGTTTCAAAATTTCTAGCACTTGAGAGTTTGCTTGTTCCTCTCTGCCAGCCACAGAACTTGATAATTATTTGTTGGAGAAGAATGCGGATGGCAATCGCCCTACTTACATTCACGATACGGTCTAACCATTCTCCTGTAATGATGGGATCAGGGAAAGTCTCCGTCAGGTTTCGAACCCACGTGCTCCACATTACAGAACGTTCTTATTATTGAATCGAACATTCGTTTCGCTGTTTTACAGCTGAAAGACACAACGGAGAATTCAAGGATGCAGAGCAGCACAAAAATCTAAAGCTACGATAAAATACTTATCTATTTAAAATCAAATGAACCTTCTCTACGCTTTATTAAAAAGCAACTATTTCTTGTGATCTTCATATCTTACACGCTCCATTTGTAAAAAAAAAATGCCTTATGTCTTGATTATGGAAGCTGAGTCTTAAGCTGAAAGAACTATGGAAAGCTCCTAGTGAATACTGTTACTTCTTAACAGAAGCCGGGCCGCAGACAGAAACATATCTTATTTTCCTTGGTTGCTGAATCTAGCGTTACGTTCTCCACTTCAGAGTTCGTTACTTTCCGCAAGAGCTTAAACCAATCCAGCATCAGCACCTCCATCCACAAAGGCCTTAGTTCAGCAGTCTTCTGCAAGAGAAAACATATCCATGAAAAACTGCCTAGTTTTATGCGGACTATTCCAAAATCGACCTCCGATTGGTGCTTAAAAAATATCTACATTACTTCTCCACACATCATCCACCCAAATCCAGGTACTGACTGTTCTCAGATTCCCAGAAAATGGCCGGCACACACTTCCCTAAGTCTGACAAGTTGCAGATGGTAATACTAAACCACTATTGGGTACAGGCTTAACATTAACACTGCCTACGTTGTACTTGCCACTTCAGTGTTGCTAGATTTCGCGAATTTCGGACTTACGGCACCGCTAGGGTACTCAGCCTGTTGACGACTCCATCCATCTCTACTTGTCTGTGCAATTCTATCCATAGGAAATTGTGAAATTGTAAAACGACATTTTCCACGCGTTTTGGTGACTGAACCAATTCATGAGAATCAACTGAAGTGGTCCGTCGTCCCTGTCAGATTTGCCATGTACATCAAAGTGCTGAGATTCACTGTCGACTGTGTCGTGTGAACGGTGATAATGCTGAGTGGCGGTTCTGTGAGGGATTGACGTGGATAAAATTCAGGGATAGGAGCTCATGGATAGAATCACCAGCAGGCTGAGTGCCCTGGCGACGTTGTTCTTTGACGAGGATCTGAGAAAGCTGGTTCCACGGTACCTGGATTCGGGTAGCGACTACATGAAGACATGATGTTCGAACGTAGGTAACTTTTGTATTTTAATATTTCCTTTTCTATAATTTTTATCAGCCAACTGAAGGTGGATTTTGGAGTAGCTTTCGTATGTTCGTACAAAAAGGAAAATCTTTTTGAGATTCTCAAAAGGTAATGAGAGAATCAAAATACAGCTTCCGTTACGTACACCAATTCGTTTACCAGATATATTGTAACACTGGATGGACTTTTGCAGTTGTGGATGCCTTTTCTTTGCTATGCGATGGATTTTACAAAGCACATTTATTTTATTACTTCAAGAAAAAAGAAGAAACTAATTATTTCAAATATTTATACGTTAACACGAGACGTTACTAAGAGTCACTATTATTCGTTTGGAATTTTTGGATGAAGAAAAAAACGAAAGAAACTAAGAAAACGAAAAGTGTGACACTGAAAATTATACTGTTTCTTTATTCATTGTACAGTAAATTCCTTTCTTACAAGTTTCGATCCCACGGAAAATCAGAACATGATCAAACTTCTCATGAACAGAGAGTCATGTTCTCTTTCTTTGCTTTCTCACAGTTCTATCAATGCAGGCAAATTTCAGACAAAAATTTAGTTGCAAGCGAATCTTGTTTCAATGAAACGCAAACATTGAAGATAGGAAAATCCCACGAAAGGGAAAACTAATTTTACTCCCGTACAAATAGCGTCCGTGTGTGAGAAAAAGAGAGACAGAAGAAGTTTTTGCAAGCCAAGCAGATTCTGAAAAGAAACACAGATGTAGCTCCGTAGTTTGTAAAAAGAAGAGATGGACTTTGCCAATCTAAAAACCTATAAGTTGTGTGACAAAGAACAAATTTTCACAGTAAACGACGAAGCTGAAGACTAATACGAGGGCTATTTTTCAACCTCCGGCCTACCAAAGTCAAGATATACCAAGTTATGTTAATACCTCGACTACTTCTCCAGAAGTTGCACTCGCACTCATTCACTGGTCTAAACGGAGCACCAGTTTTCGTACCCTCCTCCTTAAGAAAGTTCTCGCCTGAATGGTAAGCATCAACATCGACATGAGTTCTTCGATCTTCTCGGAAGCTTCGACACAATTTCTGTACAGAATATATGAACTGATTTTCGTTGAGAAAACATACAAACACACTCCGAGGAATGTCGGCAGTTTCCAGTTCTTCAACATTCACCATGGTCAGTAAAATCGAGGATCCTCCAACTGCGAAGTTTGCTCTCTGATTTGCTTTCTTCAAGCTGATGGACTAGATGCGGTCGAAATTCATCGGAGACTGAGTATTGTGTACAGAAACCAGTTCATGAGTCTGCTCCGTATAGGATCATTTTTGCTGATTTTTTATTTAAATAAAAAGTTTTGATTTAAATAGCTTGCGGCACTGAAAAAACTACTAAGTTAGTTTTTCCTTTTCAAATACCTTAACCAGTTAAAACTAGAGTAAAATTCAAAAATATGTGATATTCCCTACGGAAGATAGCCATGGAATAATAGTTAATTTCAACAACTTTTAATGATTTTGAAAAGGAAGGAAGATATGCCGTTTACTTAAGTTATATTTTACAAATGGAAGTTAAGATGTAGGAAACTTTTACGTTACTTTAGTCAATACACGACGAATGAAGTGGTTTCAGAGGGGTTAAGTTCGAAACAGAAACAATTTACTAGGTTTCTACGTGTCAGCTTTCCTTCTAAAATGACGTCTGTGTCTTCCTGTCTTGCTAAGCAATTGCAAATTTGATAATCGCAGTTGTCTCTTTACTCCAGGCTACATCTTCCTAACCAATTATTCTAGGATTGAAGTTTACTAAGACAAATTTTAGTTTCATTTCCCTTAGTTTTCAGGTCGGGTGGCCGAGCGGTAGGTCATCGGCACGAAGGTCCCGGGTTCGAGTCCCAGAAAAGGCATGGTGTGGATTTTAACAGCTAAAGGCGAATCGTGACGGGCCGAAGTCCAAAGTTACTAGACTGGCCCATATAAAAATAAAGTTTACCTAAGTTTTACTTAGTTTTCAGCTCTCAAAATCAATTTGAGAATCCTCCATGACAATCTTCCACAAAGTATGAGAGCTATTTTGGAGCCGCGTCTGTTCAGTGGTAGAGATCTCACCTCTGGTCCGTGAGGTCCCCGATTCGATCCCGGCTCGTGCCATGTGGGCTTTGTGGTGAACAAAAGCCGTGTGCGTGAGTTTTCTCAGGTTTCTCTCGTTTTCTCCCACTTCCTTCATTCCACCAATTCTCGCATCATCATCCATTCGGTCTGATCCAGTTACCTAAAGGCCTTCCATGAAATTTAATGTGAGTTATTTAATACGGTCAAATCAATACTGGATACGCAGCTTTACAATTTCATCCTTCAGCATACACATAGGCAAACTTTGTAATTACATTGAGTACAAATTGCCTTGGGAAGAAAACAAATAATTTGATACAAATATACAAAGTTGGTTAATGTGACGAAACAACAAGGCTCAGAGATGGACAGAGGGCAACATCTTGAATGTCTACCTTTACTGCGAGGTCGTAAAGCTGACAACTCTACACCGCTAAAACATGTCAAGAAATAGTAACAGA
>JAGDQP010010160.1:0-19885 GCA_022664845.1 Lepisma saccharinum
GTTCCAAATTTTGTTACTACTGTGAAGGAAATGGTTGTTCCAACATGCCAGTTGCTGATGATTCTGAAGATGATGACGCCTTTTCTTTAATAGAAGAAAGAAATCGGAGGCGAATCATTCTCAAGGTTATAGGTAAGTTTAATTATTTTACTATCAACATTCTTCAACATTTGCTGTTTAAAATAGTGAAAACACGACTCACCTTGCTTTAAATTAACGAAAGTTATTAAAGAAAAAGGAGAGTAAGTGTTGCGAGCCCGGCTGCCATCTTCGTCCGCCAGTTTAGGGGTGAAGCGAACATGGGATTTTATGGGACTTTTGGGATTTCATTTGAGAGTCCACAAAGAGTAAATCCTGAAAAAATTAGCTTTTTATACAGTATTTTAGCTCGCAACCCCATATTTACTGTATTTTCCGGCCGCCATCTTTGACCGCCATTTTAGGGGTGAAGCGAACATGGGATTTTAGGGGACTTTTGGGATTTCATTTGGGAGGTCACAAAGAGTAAATCCTGAAAAAATTAGCTTTTTATAAATTATTTTAGCTCGCAACCCCATATTTACTGTATTTTCCGGCCGCCATCTTTGTCCGCCATTTTGGGGGTGAAGCGAACATGGGATTTTAGGGGACTTTTGGGATTTCATTTGGGAGGCCACAGAGAGCAAATCCTGAAAAAATTAGCTTTTTATAAATTATTTCAGCTCGCAACCCCATATTTACTGGGCTAATTGCGGAACAGAGGAGGTAGCTTCAAGTATGTTCCACTTCTTCATCAACTCCATGGAATACATCATTATTGTATTTTATTTAAATATCTGCTTCCTTTAATCATGATTAGAACCCAAAGACTGAAGACTTTATTATAAATTCCATTTTCATTGTGGGGAACATGGTAGGAGAAAAAAATAAATGTGAAAAACGCCAACTCCATGGAAATTACTTTTTGTTCTTGAAATGCAAGGAATACAAAATAAAATATTGATCTCTAATTACTTTCAGTGACTATGTACAATGCATCCAAGATCCCTATAACTAAAGTTAATTACAATTTAAAATGGTTGCAATTATTTTTTACTATCCAAATTTTAAAAGCAACTATTTCTGTAGAATGCACCTCGAAATGTGTGTTACATCCTCTAGGCAGAGTTTTAAATTAAATTATTAACTACCTTCGTTAACCGTTCACAAACATGACACTTTATTAATTGTTACCATTTCGTCATTTCGACATACACATGAATTTATATATATATATATATATATATATATATATAAACAAACATTAACGCTAACAAGCTAATTTCGTTTTGTTATATCAATGAAATGAAAGAAACCAGCGTAGTTTAGTAAACAAAGTGTCAGATTCACACCCATTTATCATTTGTTTGTACTCTTCTCTGCACATGGAGAGAAAATGAGACTGCCATTGAGTTATTGTTGTCCAGTACAAAATGGTTAACGCAGAGTCGTTAATTAACGTCGTTGGATCTAAAAAAGGTGCTTTTAATTTTTCGCTCTGGGAAACACAAACACATGGACATAACGTGCTTTCCCCCCCTTCAAAAAAAAAAACAATAAGAGAAATACTCATGCTTTTTCTCAAATAACAAAAATCACATTCTGAATCTGTCCGTTGCAGAGGAATATATATCCCTAGGGATCGTAAATTATAGGATTTTTGTTTTGTATGTTTGCGCACAGTCAAACGGACATACATTGTTTATATTATATGCAAACGATATACATATAAAGCTCTTCAAACTATATGTAAGTATACAAACCTATATATATGTATTTATATATGTCTGTGGGGGGGCATGTTTCTCACATATTCTCCGATATGTTTTCATAAATTATGAAATATGGGAGACGCATTTATTTATCCAACACCAAGTAAACATTTTGATGCGTTCATTTGGTACACATTGTTGTAGCGTCCACGTTTCTATCTCATTAGTAAACACTCCATGTGTTTTTTTTTTTTTTTTGATTTTGTTTCGGGAACCCCTTTTTTACCACATTCAGTGTATTTGATGAAAATATTATTTATTTTATACTTGTGATTGTTAGTTTAATATTTCATGAATTTATCACCACTGGTCGCACACACGTGTACACATACCTCTTTCAGACTTCAATGGTAATTTACATATGGATATACAAACAGATTAGGTAATATAATTTTAAACCTGATATCAAAGTATAATTCACGTATAATTAAACGTCTCGTTATTCATAAAGATCAATAAAACAATAAAGTGATGATTGATTCGTTGGTTATTTTTCAAGACTTCTTTTTTCTATTTTTTGTACGGCTCTGGATACATATTTTTTTACTAATAATTGAGTTACGTATTCATTCGATTGAACTGAGCTCTCGTGGTCTATAGTTATGGAAGTGTCCGCGTATGGTTATGTAGTAAACCTGTATCATATGGATGTTCATTTAATGTCCTTATAGTGCTTGATTTGACACTTTATGAAGTAAGAAAATATTAAGCACTTGTTCCTTATCAACGTATCCGTCCACAGAGACAAATACAACAACATAAATAGGAGTCAATAAATGGTATACTGTCTACACTGTTATTTTATAGTCTACCAATCACATGCATACAGTCTTTCTTTGGTGAAATAATTAGATATGCACTTTATGTATATAAGAAACATGTATAGGCTACTCTGGCGTACAGGATTCATGTCGAGTACATTACTATATTTATAATTTTAATAGATAGCTAGGCAGGGTTGCCACCTTTTGTTGAAGAAAATCGGGACATACCGGGATTCCAAGGGTATTTCCACGAAAAGAAAATACAGTTTAAGTTTTATTGTGATTTAGAGTCATCCTGGACTTCTTCTCAAGTTATAAATTACTATCGACATAACTAAAAGAAAATGTGCTTTTTCTTATCAATTACTAAACGAATTTATCCAGTACAATTACACAAACAAAATCTTGAAAACGCGAAATTTTAAATAACAAACTGAAAGTTGGTAACAATATTAGAATGACGTCGGGGACAACATAACGGAAGTCCGAGAAATCACACTTGAGGAATAATCCGCCATCTTGGAAAAACGGCCGCCATCTTTAAATTTTACATTTTTGAATAGAGGGCTTGGATAAATTGAGCTAACAACTTAACTAAAAGGCTAAATTGACACCTCTAGACTCTTTTATTGAAATAAAATTGATAGTTTGCCAAGTTTAGTGACATTATAAGAATTTCGACTTTAATGGAGAAATTCAACATAGTAACTAATTCAAAATGTGTTTAAAGGTAGTTGTTTTAGTTCGATATTTTGTCTCCCTATAATTAAAATGATTATATACAAAATTAAAAAAAAAAAACAATTCAAAACTTGTTAACCTAGAAATTGGTACAAACATTCAGAGAGTCGCTATGAACAAGACACTGGAAATCCCAAAATAATCAAGTTGTAAAAAATCTTTAATTTCTGCAATTGGAATAGAAAACTATAGAATTCGTTTAAAAACAAAATTGACATTTCTGCCCCATTTTATTGAAATAAAGTCAAATGATGTTCACAATGCCTAATTAATGCTGGGTGTATACTGATAATTTTGTCGTTTGTATAGCCAAATGTACCAATCAAAATAGGTTTATTTTTATACCTATAGGGAATGTGATACATCAAATCGACAGTTTTTAAATTACACTACAATTCTGTATACAATCAATGTCATGATCCGACGAACTACACTAAAGACTTATTTATCTGGAATTGATGGGACCGGAACCGTTGCGGTCAAACGAAATACCAGATAAAACAGATTTACGAACATTTCATCTTATAAGTACATTCCAATACAGTGACAAATTTGTTCACTGCACATTTACACTGCAAAGAACTAATTAGAAATGCACACTTGTATACGATATACAGGTATAAGTATATAAAGTACCTATCATCATCATCATATTCAGCCGTATATATATATATATATATATATATATATATATATATATATGAGGTTAGAAATGTACTTGTAGGTTCTAAACGAAAACGTAGCTCAATTTATTCAAGCTCTTCATTCAAAACTATAAAAATTAAATATGATGGTAATTTTTCAAAGATGGCGGATTTTCCTCAAGTGGGATCTTTTTAGACTTCTAGTTGTTGTTCAGGGCAATATTCTGAATATCTGTACCTATTTTCAGCTTCCTATTCATAAATTGTGGGTTAAAACTTAATTGCACTGTACTATATACATTTTAGTCACATTTTAAAAATTAAATGCCCCAGTGGAATACCGCATATGCCAAAAAATATTGATTTTACATTAAAATCATTTTCATGCAAATGCTTGTTCTGGTAAACTATCATGCTAAAACTTTCTATTTACAGCATTCACAGCAAGTAGAAGATCCTTCTGCACTGCATTCAAATCCTAGCTACATGAAAGTGTTAAAAATATACTATTTTTACATGGTTTATAGAAATAAATTCAAGCTGAAATTTATTTCGAAGAACAGTTTATTGTTGTACGTTGAAAACCATTATCTGAAGGCATACATTGCTCGGAAATGAAACTGTATTACTAAATGTATATATCGGTACACAATGAAAAATCAGTTTTTGTGACATGTGATTTTTTTTGTACTAAAATAAAGTCACTACGGGTCGAGACGCTAGATGGCATAAGCGGTGTGTCTCTGAAGTAAATAGTAAGTTTTCATTGGGATATGGCATGTGCTCATTTTCTACTGTACCCCTCATTACAGGACGTAAGCCTACTTAAACCAATCTTATTTTTAAAAACCAGCCCGGCATCAATATCTTCTGTTTCCTGTTCAATAATGGAGAAACTGTCATTTTCAAGTTTGGGTAAAACTGAGAGTAGATATATGATATAATACATTTTGTTTGACACATCTTCGAAAACGTTATAATCTGAGTTATGAAATACAACAGAAACGAGAGAAACGTTAACTTATTTCAAATTTGTATAAAGATACTTGTAGGACATAAGAGAAATGTTCTTTCTTACCTACTGTATAGTCGAAAAACGTTACCTGTTCACTAACATTGTTCTAGTGATTAATGATTAGTCATTAAATACTTAACAATGATTAATGATACATAACATTTCCTTAAGAATAATGTCACGTAGAGAACAGAGTACTAGGCGCCATCTATTGGATAAAAGTTCAAGAAAAGAAAATCTACAAGAGACGGAAAAAATATTACGTGAAACAAACTCGCCTAGAGCAATCCATATTCATGGTGCAAACAAAGGAAATTGGGAGCAAAAAGGGAGTCTTACGTCATTAACATATTCCCAATCAGCATAATTTTTTACTTGAATTTAAAAAAGAAAGTAACTGCAAAAGAGGGAAAACGTTAAGAACAGACGGTGTAGAAGAAAAAGGGAGGTCTTCCATTTTAATTTATTTTCAGGTCTTTTGAGAGGCCTACATGAAGTATTCACCGAATAAGTCTTCTTCTTTCACGTGGGAACAAAATCGAAACTAAGAACACAAAAGAAAACAATACAAAACAGCTGACACGCTATAGAATGATTAATGGAAATCATTAAGGTGTGTTATCGCGCAAAAAGAAATTAATGTTCTTCAGAAATCATTGTAGATCACGCTTCCGTTATTAAACAAGGAAATTAAAAGGAATTATCTGCCTGGTTTTTAGTTCGTTTTCCCTGGTTTTTACGCCAGTCATAGCAGAAAAAGTACACTTCCATTCATACAAATGGCCTGAAAATTTCTTCCAAGTTGAAAAACTTCATAAATTTGGCAACACTGACGCAACTTCTTCAGTGTTGCCATATTATGGAATTTTCTGGAATATGAAACATTCTCACATGTCATTTTTTATGAATGTATGCATACATGATGCACTGAATAAAAATTGTTTCACAAAACTGGCTTCTTAACTTCGTCCCTACAGCTCCATTACACAACATGTGTTATAGGTAGACCCTGTTCAGTCACGGATCGAGCTGAAGTTTTTGACTCATGGATCAATTCTGGTCATAGCACCTCAACCTGATCCAAGTCGCTGAGTGACAAACAAAGGTAATCGAAACCGAGACCCTTCTATTAAAAGACAACATCCGATAGGTCAGCAAACACAGAGCATAACATGTTCATACAGTGGTGGTGTTGGGTATTTGGAAGGGGATTCATGTGCTGCCAACCAATGTTGGGGACGCCGTTGTAACAATCAGCTCATTCAAGTTTGTGTAATTTTTATTTTTTAATGTATGATCTTTTATTAATTTTGGAACGTTGTTGCATCTTTTAGAGTTTGTTTCTGAATACAACATTTTCTTTAAAATAAACCTGAAGGTATACAGACACATGACATGCATTTATTTTCAGTTTCCAAACCTTTTGATTTTACCATTTTCAAGGCAATTAATCGTTCCCATACTTTCAGCATCTTGAGAAACAGACTACATCATTGTGGATTGTTTAGAAACGGCTTGCTAATTGTAGAGGCTATTAACCACTACAAGAATTGCATCCAGTGAAGGAAGGCTCCCAGCTGATTGAACTGTACCTTTTCATAGTGCTTCAGAGCGCCCATCTTGGAGGAAATTGTCGAAGAGGAAACACTACAAAATTACTATATATCACGTTCCAGAATTCCAGCACTTGGGGAAAACGTTAGTCGGAAACAATGCCACACTAAAAGAAATGAAATAAAGAAACCTCCAGATGGGCGAACCGCTTTTCCTTTCTCTTTTATGAAATATAATGGGATCGAGAGAGAGAGAGAGAGAGAGAGAGAAGCCCTAGCACTTTTCAAAGTCAGAATCGCTCTAATCATCGAAGTGTTGTTTTACAAGCCAAATTGTGCCATCACGCGAGTGTGTTACGTGGATAAAGATAAAATGAAGTGTATGGGCGATAATAGCATTATGGCTAACGCCCGTCCCGAGCGTGAAACGTGGACTTAGATTTTTTGTACACACACATCGTAAGGAAGCCATTTCTAATCTCATATCAGCACTCTGTCCGGAAATGCATCCTCCTCCTGACGAAACGGTAAAGAAATACAGGAAGTTCATCATGTCACTTTCTGATCTGCAGTTAACTCATGTCGTCCAATTTTGTGCCATTTCTCAAGCTGACGGAGGTGTTGTCGAGCGGTTTCTGTTGGCTATTATCACCCCTCAGTAGTCATCTTGAGTGTTTCGTTCCCTACGGCTGATGAAGATTCTGAACATGATGCGCCCTTGAGGAATCTTCTTTAAATTTGTTAAATCACAGTTAAACTGTCCTCTCGATTACCACATCGCTACCAAATGTCTGTCATATTTTGCTTCCTGCTGCCCTAGCGGTTTCCAGTTTACACTTGTACATCAAACAAGCCTGCTGAGCTTCCCATATGTTTAATGTTCTCTCACTGACGTCGCCATTTAACTGTGGTGACCAATATCAGCTGGCTACAAGAGAAATACTCACTAATACGTCATCTTCCTCTTATCTGTCTCAACGCTGAACGAACAGTGTAGAGAGAGCGTGTAGTCCTACCACGTGAAATTCCGACCGAACTTGATCAATTGCCTTTATATATTCTTGTCACAAGAATAGCTTACAACTCAGCCGTGTGGAGGCTCTGTCCATTAAGAATGGATAATCATGTTCCAGAATGTTTCAAGAACGGAGAATCACAGACAAGGACACTTTAAGACAACCCACAGTTCTTGGTATACGTATGTACACTTCACCAATCGTCTGCACCCTGAGGATAAAGACAAGATATAGTTTTCGAAACATCATACTCCACATCTGATTTCAGGTGGCTGATCAGCCGGAAATATCTTTATTAATTTAGTAAATTTTATTAATTCATGCTTTGTTTTCTTGAACAATATAAGAAAACTCTGTGGTCTAAATTAAAGCTTAACCACTGTAAATAGGATAGGAAACGTCTTTCTAGTTATCTTGTGTACTGGTAAATATATTCAACTTTTAATATCTACAGACAAAAAGTTTTGAAAAGTTGAAACACAAGAATGAAATAGGTAATATTCTTGTGTAAAGAAATTGGGTTATTCTTATTTCTCTCAAAGCACTTCTGAATCTCTGTTTACTGGAAAACTGAAAAAAGATCTATTCAGGTAGCTAATGTGGGAGTTCTTCTTCTTATCTTGTATTCTTTATATCCCATAAAAGAATATCTTCTAGAAGAAGGATGTTTCTTAACAATAATGTGAAAAAAAGAGTCGAATAAATGGAATTTTTAAAAAAGAAAGTGAAGCAGATATTTGATTCTATTCATTTTATTGAAACTTCTTGAGAAAGAGAAAAAAAAGGGGGAGACGAAGAAAAATGACCATATATAATAAGAATGAATGAAAGAACAAACATAAATGAAACGTCTTTGGAAAAATAAAAATAAAAAAAAATAGATGAGTGGGAGAAATGATAAAGAGCAAAATAATGTCAGTTTTTTTGGGTCTTGAGATAGTCTTTTTATTTCTTATTTTCGAAAACAGAAGGAATTCTTTCAAGTACATTGGTAGTTGGTTCATTTAAGTTTTCGTAATGTCTTTCTTTCCTTTTTTTCTTTCTTTTTTCTATCTCCCTCTTTCTTTCTTTCGTTGTATTTTTCTATCTCATCTTCTTCTTCTATTTATTTATTTATTTCCTTACTTCATAATTTTTCCTCTGTTTCTTTCGATATTTTATTTTCTGTCTTCCTATCTTTTCGTTTTCTTCTCTTTTAAGTCTCTATTTCTGTCTTCTTTTTCTTTTCTTGCTTGTACCTTCTTCCTTTTCTTTTTCTCTATCTTCTTTCTTTCTCTTCTTGCCTCTGTCTTTTTTCTTATTTTCAGCTTTTTCTCTTTCTCTTTCCTAGATAGCAAGTTATGTTTTTTCAAACTTATTACAAAGTTGCTATATCAAGCTCGTCATGGTAATTCTGCAAGTTTAACTTAAGCTTGAATGTGCTTACTACTTGTTATCTAACAAGCTTACAGCAAGCTTGCCATAACAACCTTGTTACGACAAGTGTAAATCAGACTTGCGGCCAGACAGTAACGGCCAAATATTTCTACACCACGGTCTACTCAAGCTTTAATCAATCTTATCGCAAGCTTGCATGCTCTGTAGGTCCTTTCCTCCCTCCCCCTCTCTCTTCTGTTTTCAATCTTTCTTCTTCTTTCTTTCGTTCTGACTTAGTATGTTTTCCTGGCTTGCTTTCTACTCATCCTGTTTTCTCGCTCCGTTTCTTCTATCTTTGCCTTCTCTCTCGTGTCCCTGTTTCTTGTTTGTTTCTTTCTTCCTATTCTCTCGCCTTTTCCTTTCCATATTTCTTTCTATTCCTATCCCTCTTTCCCCCTTTTGCGGTGTTCCTTCCTTTTTCCCCGTTATTTCCTTCGCTTTCTTTTATATTTTTTTTCATTTCCTCCTTTTTATGTTTTGCGTCTCTTTCTCTCTCTCTCTCTCTCTCTCTCTCTCTATCTCTCTCTCCGGGCGTGTCTTTGCATAAGTATTCTTTCAGACTTCGTTAAACAGAACAGAGGGTCCACAAAAACACATTCTCCCACACATGTGCACACAAAACGCATTACGGAATCTTGTCTGTTGTCATAGTTACGTCAGGAAAGACCAGTAAACACATAATTAAGAAACTACGTTCGTTGTTTTTCTCCGTTTGGGATTCGCCATTTTTTCTTTTTTTTACTTTCCTGATCCCTTTTTCCTGTAATCCTATACTCTCTGTTTAGTATCTGATTTTCCTTCTATTTTTTTTTCATGTGTTCTTTTGTCATGCTCTTACCTTTCTTCCCATTTTAATACTCATTGTTATTTTATTTCCATGTCAAAGTATGTACTTTGAAGTTTTATCATCCCCTTTTCTTTGAAAATTTTTATTTGACTCTTTTATCATCATTGTATTTTTTCCCTTCTAGGTATTCTTAGTAAGATTTTGAAACATAACTTAAAGGGAAATTTACTACGCGCCAAAGTTTTTGTTATTCCTTTTCTTGCAATTTTGATTGATGAAATGCATTTTTAGTCAAAAAGTGATACTGGTCTTTTATTTTTATTACTTTCTTCTGTTCTTAACCAGAATTTTTCAGTTTCTTGCAATTTGGATTACAAAGAAGAAATATACTGTTTATATATAGACGAGATATACACGTGTTTGCGCGTATATATATGTGTGCGAGAGAGAGAGAGAAAGTAGTGTCTGTAGGCAAAGGTTGAAGAAGTTATAGATTGCCTTGCACTTAACGTCACTGGCCGTAACCAAGGTTTTAAAATCACAGAACAAAACATAAAAATCTGAATTCGAACGTATAAAAGTCAACCTGCTATTTTCTAGGCTATCACAGAATATTTATGCTGACACCTTAGAATAAGTGCATTAAGGACCCCAGGTAAAGCTCCCCCTCCCTTAAAAATGTGATTTTTTATTTATTTCCTTCAGAATTTATCGAACAAAAAGCTTCAATTTGTTTTCTGACAATTATAATGTATCTAGAAATATCAATTTTGGAGCCTATCAGTGTCATATATTTACAAAGACATGCAACTTACGTTTAATGTACGAAATACTCAAAATCCTTTTTTTAATGAGTACTTCTTTCCAAATTGAATTTTATTTATGGCCTTTAGGCTTCTAAGGTTCAGGCCACATACTTCTTTTCCTTCTACTATTAGAAACACAACGAGCTTTACCTTCATTGTGTTGTGACAATTATTACCAGATATACATTCATTTACAAAACTTCAGCGCAAAATTTATCTTGATGGGCGTTTGGAGTAGGGCTTTGGAATGTTGCTCAGGACGGTGTGGGGACGAATCCCGGTTGGTACATGGAGGTTTGTGGATTGTAGAACGTGACGAGAAGTCAGTAGTAACTACAATTTCCCAAATACAATAAATATTTTTAAAAAATATTACTTTGGCAAAGAATCACATAAATGGCGTCCGAAAAGTGTTCGTTCTCTGTAAGTTCTGATGTTCTGGACGATGGCACCTGATTTGTGTATTTTTTCAGTTTGTAGGATGAGACCTTTCAAATAAACTACAACATTTCTGTAAATGCGGGGGAAACTTGCGCGAAGATCCTGGTCATATTTATGCCTAAACTAAGAAGGCGAAGGAGAAATGTAAGCAGATATGTAAGGAGGACGTGTAAGGAGAAATTAGAAGTTTTTAAGAAGACTTGTGTAGACTTCCGAACGTTTTATAATCGTCAAGATATTAAAGTTTAATGTATGTTCTTGAGAATTTGGGGCATTCCACCTTCCACTCCGCATTGGGGCTTCTGACAAAGTGTGGGATATTAGAAATTAAAATTTTGAACCTTTCACATCCGATACCACGTTCTTGGGTACGGTGAGAGACGAGTTTAACAACACCAAAATATGACGATATCATTTTGGATTCACGAGAGATGGGAGCAACAAATAAAGAATAACACAACATCTTTAGGTTCATATACTGGTGCAGTTTGCTTATACAGAGATTTTATTATGTTAATTGAGTATTAAAGACGCTCGTTTTCATTTCTAATGAAAACAAATGGACTTTTGCACTCCTTAAAGAACTCCTTTCACACAAACCCAGTTTCATAACCCAGGCAAAATATCTGACAACAATGTTCTCCAGTGTTCTTCATTCTTGAATATCTTAAACAAAAATAAGATATTTTCTTGTTAAACTTGAAAACAAAAGGTTTACAACACTTATTCTGTTAAATGGCTGGACAAAATTCATACTTACCGTTTAGATGTTGAAACATAAATAGAAAAAAATGTATTTGTAATAATTATTTTGATTGTAATACATTTTCTTTTGTTCTTTCAGGTAAGCTGTTTTATTGAAGCTTGATTTGTCCAATACGCTACTTGTAAGTAACCATGAGATATTTGCAATTGGACGCCAATACTGTTTGTACATTTAAGGTGAAACATAAAATTTGCCCTTGATTAAATGAAAGAATGCAGAAACCAATGACGAGCTAATGAATGAATGAGTGAACGAAACAACGAATGATCAAACAGATTACGATCATGAATTACTTGGAGAAATCTTTGAAACCTCTTGATATACATACAGATTGTTAGAATTATTATAATAACTTGAGGAATGACTTCCTCAGAACGAAGCAAGAAAAACGGTTCTTCTGAAATCCGCAGTTTCGAAGCAAAAGACTTCCAAATGTTTGCGCTATCTCACAAGTAGCGAAATATAACAACACATATGGATAAGAGACATGTTAGCTTAACAATGAAAATGAAAGTTCAACTCATTAACTATTAGTTTTGAGCAAAGTTTGTGATTAAAAAAATTCACTCACTGATTCATTGATTCGTTCGTTCGTTCATATATTCGAAGTTAAATCCAATCACGTATCAAGAGACAGCAGGGTTTACAATTTCATTCATTTTCGTGATGTAACACATTCATTCATTCACTAATTAATATAAGTAGTAATTCATTCAGTTTCATATATTTGATTACCATTAATGTATGCAGTTGGAAAAACATTTCTATATTACTGAACTATGTTAAATCCTCACTTGGCGCTAAACCAACTCTCTGACGCATCTCATTAAATCATTAACTTTGCTAGACTACAATCCATTTGGTATAATTTCGACTGTGATTTACTAAGCAAACGTATCTCACGTGATTATTCGTGAAGATGAATCCAGGTCGTTTGTAAATAAATGTCCGTTCTTCGTACTTCATCCTAGTACTGATTTCTGGAATGCAGTAAACGTACCTGCTTAATTCAACATAGGCTCTACGCACAGCGACACATTTCTAACAAAGATTCACAAGGCACTTATTTCCGTCTCTGAAGAAACGTGTCTCCTGTGATGCAATGAAATCCCGGCAGGCATTTCCTGCAATATCACCATTTTTGAACACCCTTTCTTTCAGGAATGTAACTTAGGTGAATAAACATATTTTTTAGTCTTTTGCTGCTAAGTCGAGGATGTGGGAGTACTTCATGCCTCAAGTTACTCAGATCCTGTTTAGAAATTTTGTCACGTCGCGCTTGGCATTATCTGCTATGAATAGACCCTTTCTATTAAACAACGACGTCTGCTTTTTTTTGATAAAATTGACGGTGTACTCGTATTTCATAATTTTGTGCAGAGTGCTTGAGACGTTAAGGGTTGCACCCGGACGAAATAACTTGTAATGGACAACGCGCAGTGCCGTCTTCCACATTAACAACAGAATTTCTTGTGGCATAACTTTGACCTTGGAAAACGTTTGGTGGGTGTCATTGATGTTCGACAACTACCAATTTCGCTTGTTATTGTAGTAAATGGTCTACTTTTTATCACACGTCATAATACGGTTGAGTGACGTACACAAACGATATTTCTTATGTTCACTTACTGCGGTTTTTAAAATTCTGTAGGTTTGTATGATACAAAGTTGTTCATTTTATCACTTTTTATGTAAGTTAGATGGTTCAAAATTTAAATATCAAACTCTCTGCCATTAGTCGTGAAAGTGGTGCGTGCATCTACCTTCACGCATGATTTTAGAGGAACGTTATATATCCTTTTCTGCATCGTACTTTTCACCCAGTTCAGACTACGATCTCACCACATTATGGTATGTTTCTGCCATTATATGCCACAGTAGATTTTCCTCCAGGACTTTCAGTTTAGGAGATTGTAAAGCCAAACATCGGAGAGTGTAAGCGGAGTATTGCACGGTTTCTATAGATTTTTGACCGTACATTCAGTTTTAGTGCGGTCGAGAATTTTAAAGTAACATCCCACAAGGTGGGTGATGATCTGGCAGAATGTTGCAGTTTGAATTCGTTCAGTAATTATCTACAAATTGCGCTGTCCCAACAAGGCCTGAATGCTAGCTGTACACTTAAATGGGCACTGCTTACAATCCCATTGATTCCGTAGAATGTAAGGCAAGGCGTTATTAACTGTGGTGGTTGAGAATTTCGGCTTTTTATTTCCAAATGACTTGGTGTTACGTCATTTGTAACAATAGAGATTAAAAAAACGGATGTTTCAAAATTGATTCTCTCTTTCTTTTCTGTCTGACGTTATGACCTTCAAGATTATGACAATCATTTGAAGCACCCTTTATAAGTTTAAATCAGTGTTTCTTTATCCCTTAGATCGTGGCCTGGTAAAATTGAATTAAAAAGTTTCAGAGACCAGAGAATGAAACAGGATCAGGGAAAAACTAGAACAGTTCTTCCAAAAGCTTATTAATACAAATAGTTGGTAGGAACAGATAAGGCTAAGATCATCTTTGCTTTTGTTCTGATAATAGCGCAACCAGCGTTTCTCTTGTCTGTCCCAACATAGACTACTACAGAAATCCTAGTGGCTATAAATAAGGTTCTTGACATTGAAATGTGTTAAATGATTTAACGTAATTGCAAAGTCACTACGTACAAAGTGAGAAACAAAATTATCGAAAATCAGCTTATACGTATTATTTTACTGCAAACTTGCAAACAAATCAGAAATCATTACTAAAGGCATTCATTTTCCTGTATACGATGATATCAATGTTTTAGATAATGTCGACGACAAATCTGTAGTACATTTGAAAATTTCTTGAATATGATTGGAAAATTCTTTGCAGTGTTGGGAAAAAACTTCTGTATACTGTGTTTGAACCTTGAATGCATTTTGTCACATACTCCGTCGTATAGGCTCTGATTCATATGTTAAAAACAAAAGAAGAAAATTAATATTGCTTTATTCACTTTTTTGAGTCTGTTGAAGAAAACAGAAAACAAGATTCAACCTTAACACTGGATCAAAAGGAGCAGGCTGACATGAATTCAACGCTATTGCGGACAGATTGGATCTTCTTTATTCAAAACACAAAAAAACTAACAGCAAAGTCGCAGTTCTACTTTGAAACAAGAACGAAGACCGACTGAGCTTAGTCATTCGTCTGCATAAGATTCGGACGTCCTTTGCATCCATGTTTGGATCTTTTGTATGATTTCCTTCAGTTTAAGAAACACATGTACAGCTGCGTTTGCAGACATTAATTTATTCTTTCCTGTTGATATGTTACGTGTCATTTACACTATACAAATTTTGAAAACAAAATCGATAAACAAATGTCGACTATCTTCTCCAAATTTGAAATAAACGTGTTGGTAGTAAATCAAGTCATGAATCAAGCATGAATCAAGCTTGAATCATAACGTGTTTTTTCCTAAACCCGGTAGCACAAAGTAGTTTCAAGGTTACCGAAACCATTAAACATCCACCTTATCGACAACTTATTCAAACAAACCTAGTTTAAATCAACGTTTGTGCCTAACATCGAAAAGGTGGACATTTAACAGTTTTCTCTATATTAACTAAACGTAAGTATTTCTGAGTAATTGCTTCACTTAATTGTAAATAACGCCCTAAAAGGACAACTGATGTTCTGAGAGCGGGACTTACAATTGTCTGTAAAAATAACAACTCCAAACCACACCATTCAATGGAGATATACGGGACTTAAACCTCCTACCACGCGGAAAGAAAGCAAGCGTCCTAACACCTCGGCCAAACGTTGGCCTGTTTCTATTGCTAAATAAGAAGAAAAGCTAAATTTCCATCTGATTTTGTGTTATAAAAGTCTGGAATAAACTCCATAATTTTGGATTAAGTTATAATTTGTGGATCCGTCACGCGTAGCTTGGTTAGTGTACAGATGAATCTTAAAAAAGGAAGAACTTGAATTTTAATTTTATTTATGGTCTTTTAGTATCTTTGAGTCAGGTTCGGAAATGGTCTTTGTAGAAACGTGTGAGGAAATAGTGCATGTAAACATAAAACAAATACGCGATAATAAACCGAAATACAAGGAATGAAGGAAATAAAAACATTATAATTAGGAAAGAGATCATAGAAAAAGTCAAGCAAAAACGAGGTAACGGAAGAAATAAAATGTCGCTTAGTATCAGGCAACGCATCTTTCTATTCAGTCCAGAAACTCCTAACCTCGCAATTAATATCAAGGAAGTTGAAATTGAAAATATACAGAACGGTTATTCTGCCGATAATATTTTATGTTTGCGAAAGTTGAACTACGTCCCTAGCAGATGAACATAAATTATGAGTGTTTGAAAATAAGATTTTGTGAAAGATATACGAGCCAAAAATGGTACAAGATGACTGCAGCATAGAGTAGACTGCATAATAAAGAACTCCACACACTGTATGACTCCCCGATGTTGTAAAAATAATGAAATCCCGACGATTGAAGTGGATAGGTCTTCTAGTTCGGATGGGGAAAAGAAGTTTATATTCCATCTTGGTTGGAAAACCGGATGGAAAGAGACCGCTAGGGAAGACCTAGTCATAGTTGCGAGGACAATATTAGAACAGCTCTTCGAGAAGTAGGTGTTCGTGATGAAAACTGGTGAATGTTTGTTTCTGCGGCGATGAACTTGCGAGTTCTGTTAAATCATAGAGTAAGTAATTGTAACTTTCAACCGAAAAATATCATAACCATTTGAAGCGTTCAATCCTTGCCGTATTTTTTTTCTTGTTTAGTGTTTGAAGAGCTTCGTTGTGATAGTTTTGGAGATTCACAAGAAAATAAAACGATTTCAGCAATGGATAAAAAAATATAAAAATCGGCAAGAATTAACCATTGAATTTTTAATTAACTTTCCATTCTAAAAGTTTAAAGTCTCTAAGTTTGAATTTATAGGAGCAGCATTGCTATTTTGTACAATGATAAAAGTACATTAGAGACATACGGAAATTGTTCTGCCATCTAACGTTGCTTTAACTAACTTTAAGAAGCATTGGTGTAGTAGATATAACTAGATTTTCTTGTTTGCCTGTGTAGTCGGCAACACACATGGTTCTGCTGTTAGGTGTGTTGTATAAACATTAAGGGGATCAACGAATGATCTTTAAAAATGTAAAGTTAAGTTGAATTCAACATTATTGCTATTAATATGATTACGCATTGATCGAATTTGATCTACATTTTAAAACGTGAATGATTTTGCTGATTTTTACACCTATGTAAATACATTTAGTTGAACAAAGTGTATTTAAATAAGTTTGTACCTGTAATGAAGTATACATGATTAAATACCAACTCACATAAGACCTTGATAAGAACTAATCTATTCTGAAATCTGCTAACATAATAATAATAAAAGGGTTTGCACTGTTTTCACGTTTTTTCTCTATGAATTTGCATTTATTAATGATTTGTAGGCATCTCAGGGTTAAGGAGAGAATGTTAGAATAAAGTGGGCCACGACCTACTTAATAGGTACCATCCCAGCATTTGCCAGATATGACTAAGGAAAATTCTTGGGCTCCTTCAGAATGACCGGCCACTGGGATCTTTCCCAGGACCTTCTTATTGTTACGCCAACAACCTACCAACTGAGCTACGATCACTTGGTTCATATTTTTCGAACCTAATAGAATTTTCCTAAAATGAATTTTTCTTTTTCGAACCAGAGATTAATCTGTTTAACTTTCCAATCTTCTAAGTTCATGTGTTCGAATTCGATATGGACTGATCCAGACTTGCCTAAACCCACAAACAAATTCAAAAGTTTAAACCGGATTGTTTTGTAAAAGAAAAGAAACTTTAGTAAACTTGATTTTATATCAGCCAATTTAGTATTTAAGGATATGGTCCACCTCGATTACATAAATGCAATGTTCTTTTCCAAATTTGCAAACATCGATGCCTCATGCGAAATTCGACCCCGTGACCTTTTGACGCTGATCTAACGCCTGAGACAACACGACTACCTCGACCATCTTGATTGACTTGTTGTTTATATCCAAAAATATTTCAAGTTATGATACAGAATACAGGTTTTGTAAAGAGGAAGAAGTTGAGGGTTGGAATGGCCTTTAAAATAACTCAGATATTAACGAGAGATTCTAAGAGTTCAGTACTGAAATGACCTGCTGCTGAGTATAATTCCACGTGTGAGTTATAAACATTTTCGTTGCCGCTTGAGAAGACGAATATATATGCATTAAACACCATGTCTATGCAGATACATGTTCACACGCTTGTTACCTTATCGAATATAGCTTGTAATAACAAGGATCACAGCGTGTTTACACAACAATTGGTAACGTTATATCAATACAGAATAATATTACTGAAGACAATGTCAGTGAGGTGCAATCCGTATGAGATAGAAATTGAATAAGTGAAACAAAAGATGGAAAGCATTCCCTAATAGCAAGGTTTGAGGCAATCAACAGGAAAACATATATTTTCGAAACTAAACATAATATTTATAACATTTGTATTAAAGGTTTTTAGTTGTTGTTTTCGTACACAAATCTGCGCAATAAAATTGCAAAAGAGGATAATAAAAGTGGACCATGTAGAAATCGAGAAATGCTTGTTTTCGCTGAAAAATCTCACTTTGTGAAATCAGATTTTCGAAATGTTTTTCTGTGAATTAATTGCATAAAATTATGATTTTTCTTTAATTTTACAGTAATAAGAAGTAGAAATGTTTAAAAAAAAAATCAAATGGAAAGATCAATATGCAGCGTGTTTTGAAACTACAGCGAAAAACTTCTGGAGATGAATTTTCACGTAAAAACAAGAAGATATTTCGAAAGACTTGTAGTTTTTGGAGTTACAGGGTCTCAACGTTAAGACGATATCGTCACAAATGACGTGAAATCTCTGCAAGTAATGACGTAAGTGATGTCGGCTAAGAACATTACATTCCAAACAGTACTCAATATATACATTCAGCGGTGTCTAAAAATGACAGGGTGTCGCATAAGCGGGTTCGTCAACGCAAGGATTTCATTGTCAAGAAATAGGTCTGGCTTAAGAAACCAATCATAGAAAGCCATTTTAAGTTGTGTTTACCAGTCACAAACGTTGCTCAAATAGATGTCGTGGCTACTACTTCAAATATGAGTTGTTAAACCGACACCGCTTATTTCATTGTTTACCGATATGTGACGAAATTTGTGACGATGCCGCCTTAAATTGAAGAGTAGCTGTAGCTCCAAAAGTACGCATGCTTCGACATTTCCTCAAAGAAACTTTCTACTTGTTTTGATGTAAGGAATCACGTCCCACAAACTTTGTTCGTGTAGTTTTAAAACATGCTGTATGAATATTATTCAAATTATATAAAAAATGTTAGGTAAAATAACTTGTCTATGGATTTGCTGTCAGATTTAAAACAGGTAAAACATCATTATTTAGCAATAACACAAGTAAGAAACTAACGAGAGAGTCGAATGATATATAGCTGATCCTCTTCACTGGCTTCTAAGCCTCTCATTCAGATACTGTATACAATTTAGCAAGCGATACATTGCAGAAACAAGTGTACTTGAAATACTTTACTCATTTCTACTGGAAACATTCATATTAAGCTGGCTTTAGACGCACTTCAGGATTTACTACGATCTATTTAGACTCAAGTGCAAGCGAGAGAACGAATACATTCCAGGAATGTTCAGCTTTTCCCTCTCTGTCTCACGTAATCAGACGCTTAACCCCAATTTTGCCCATCAGTTTTCATTTTCCATTCAGATGAATGACTGTTTAATGTTAAACTCTTTACATTGATATATAAACATTGATATAAGCTGAATTGTTCCATATGACGTGGGTGAAGATTAGGACAAGAAGCTGATCGCACGTCACTCCGATTGTACTTGTTCCCTTTGAACATTCTAACATTTGCTTCGCCTTGAAACATATTAACAAGTGTATCAATTTTCATATTTAACTATTGCCTCTGACTATTGTGTGATGTCTCAGACAGAATCCGTGGGACGGGGAAGGAATACTTTCTAGTAAAATATACAGATCTAGTATTCTAACACTACTACTACTCTTTAAGGTTAATGTAAAGCAACGATCTCCAACAAAAGATGTCAGCACAACCTCC
>JAGDQP010010160.1:29885-56709 GCA_022664845.1 Lepisma saccharinum
ATATATATATATATATATATATATATATATATGACCAACCCCCGTTGGCCTAGTCCTTAGAGAGTCTGACTACGGATTGAGGGGTCCGGGGTTCGATTCCCAGCGCTGCCAAGAATTTTTTTCCCAAGGAGTGTTGGTCTGGAACGGTGCCCATCCAGCATCGTGATGCAATTGGGGAGCTGCTATGAAGAAAAGATAGTGGCGATCACAGTGAGAGTTTCGGTTCTCCTCTCCCAACCCGTCTGGTCAGCAGCGTGGGACCAGTAGACCAATCTCCTCCATCCGGGGATAGGCCTCATCCAGTAGTGGATTGAATATGACTGTAAAACATATATATACATTCCGTAGGTTAATGAATATAAACAATCTTAAGTTGAGGATAGAATTCTGATTGTCACCGAAACATTACAGTTAGAAACGTGTTAAACAGCCAGAATGGAGGCCTTGACTCACTTATTTTGAATACAGACAAAATTAAACAGAAAATTCTCAACCATAGTTCTTTAGCAACCTGTAATACCTATTCACAAATACAACAAAATTTAAAATTGTAACTTAAGTTTTTTAATCTATTGTATTGTATAAAACCAGGGTTACCAGATGTCCTCCTTTTTTCCATCTTGTCTTCCTGTCCTTCTCCTGTTCTAAATATCTTGCAATGTCCTCCATTCGCTAGTGACCGGGTTAAAGAGTTCCGTATTGTAGATATCCGTAATCCTGTAATCTAAATTCTTAATTTTAATAAAATGTTCGTTACCGAAATATCAAGCAAATGGTTCCTTATTTGCTACAAACTTTCAATTTTCATTAAAATTTGTTAGTTGATAGAAAGATTCAATAAAAATTTAAAAAACAAGGTAACTTAGCCTCTAAAAACTAAAATTTGAAAGTAAGGAATTCTCTTTTTCTTTTTCATTTTCGGGTTTTAAATGAAAGGTAGCCATAGCTGTCTACCAATCTTAGCTTAGTTATCCTCCATTGGAAGAAAAACATCCGCAGCTGTCCTCCACGCTTAACTTCACTGTCCTCCAGTGGTAGAACATTATCTGATAACACTGATAAAAATCAATATAACAAAACGATACTGCCAAGAGTTCTAGTTTGGAGGGTGAAATGTAAAACTTATCCCGCTGTTTAGTAGGGTTTGAATAGACTTTTGCAAGATTTTATCAAATTTAACGGCAAAAAATAAATAAAGTTTTCGGTGTTCGAAAATCTAAGGCTGACCATCCCCTTTGGGGAGTCTGGCAGAATCTCTGACTGCTTGTATGTATTAATACGAGTACGTATATTTGCATGTTTGTACATAAAGCAATACCATTGATAACATCTTCACCTAATTTTTAGTTAGCAAGGAAAAGATCTCAGTTTAATAGTTCGTGGGGTAAGTTCCAAATACATTGTATGATAGTTCCTCAAATCAACACAGTAAGTCCATTATGTACCTGCACCAAGCCTTACATGATTATTCGTTCCCGCACTAACGGGCAGACATATCAGTTTTATTAAATATATTTAGGGTTTTCTTTCTCCTTGAACAGACATTCATATTCTCCCATAAGCTTGAAGGATAACAATATCTTCAATGCAAAATGTAATTGCCGCTGTTAATTTTATACATTTTCTTTTATGAAATTATACAGATTGTTATTGCTCGACACGTGGACTTTTTCTCATCACCGTATTGGAGTCTTCAAATGATTTGTTTTCTTTTACATTTTTTTTTCATTTGTTTCAGCACGTGGATATTATTTCCTCTTTTATCAAACTAAATATAGATTCTTCTAAATTCAGGAACAATTTTAATATTTTCACAATTTTTCTGTTTAACTTTCACTTCTCTGTTTAAATTTCTTTGCTTTACATCCTTTAACACAATAATAGTGAACTTTTCAAATAGCCCTCGTATTGTAGCATATAAGCTTTAGCAGTTTAGCTTGAGATTAGATGGCCTGTATAACTCAAATCAAAATTACTTATATTTTCTAGAAACTAAACATATAATTAAAAAGACGCTACACCCTAATATTCGTTTTCGTGAAATGTTATTTTTGACCTACGACAATAGAAACTTCGCTGTGTATATAATGAAAAACTATGGTGTCTTTCGAAGCATGAAAATGTTGACCTAATACACCTTTCTCTAATGTAGTTTGGCTAATCTGGCAGACGAAATCAATCTATAGATGGGGAAGGGGGGGTTCCAATTGTCGGAGCAGACTAACCTTGCAAAATTCAACATATCTCAAATCAGAATTCCCGATTCATGTTCCCCCTTTTTCCCATACCTTCTCAGCCAGTATCTTCAAAGAACCCCCCTCCTTCCATGAATATGTTGTAAGCTTCTCCTCATGTCCTAATCGTTGTAGACATTCAACATTTTACGAATTACTTGTGTTAGTTTGGAGAGCATAAGAAGTGCATTTTTCGCTGAGGACATACAAAATAAAAAAGCCATTTTTTTTTCAAAGTCTGTGATGTAATGCTGTGGTAATAAATATCAGTAATTGGCGAGTAAACTGCTTTTTCTTACATTTAAGACATTGTTTTCCTTTTCCTTGACTTAACATATCATTCATTTAAAGCATGATTGCTCATAAAATTTAACAATCCCTCGATATAGCGTTGTTATATGTAGATCTGTAACTATAAAAATATTTCTATAGGCTTGGCTCTAACTCATGCACTAAAGTTTGCGAGAGAGTAATTCTGAAATCCACGTTCTGTGGGCTGTCACCTTTAACGACCGATGTTCTGATTTTGAAATACAAACCACTAATAATCTTTCTAAGAAATGTGCAAGGATCCCGTTTTTCGCCACTGGTGCTGCACCACAATAAATGTAGACAAGAATCTGTTTATCACTAGAAAACCAAACTACATTTTGTTTTGGTGTTTAAAACGTCGTCCATCTTTCTCGAGCTCATTCTCCTAAAACATTGGTTGTGTTTTGTTCGTAAAAGTTTACGTACACTATACACAAGTTCATAAATCGTTCTGTCTTGAAAGTATGTCAGACGGTGGTGCTTCTATGTCAACACCACCACACACAGAGAGCGGCATCTGTCTTCTGTAACTGAATCTGTCTCGAACTGAGAGTGATTTATATTGGCTATGTGAGAGTAGTCACTGAATTCGGAGAATAGAGCAATTTAAGCATTTTCAGATTACGTAAAGAATACAAAAAATATATCACTGCACATATTGGAGTTAGTTAGTTCTTGTTAATCCGGTGAGTTAAAGCTTTCGTACGAAGTGTGAGGGTTCGAAACCGGTGGCGATTCCTACTTTCGGAGTATTGACCGAAATAGGATCAAATTGAGGAACTTCTTTAAATTCGGATATTCGGACAAAAAAACTAGTTAAAGCGGCAACATGGAATTATTGTGACACGTGACTATGTGACACGTGACATTCTCTTTGTCGCTTGACAAACAAAGGTCATATTTATTTAAGGATTTCTAGTCAGTTTTAGTAGATATGAGTAGGTCTGGCTAATCTCAGGCATATTTGATACGCCGGCCGGGTGACCGAGCGGTCTGCGGCGATAGGCCATCGGCTCGAAGGTCCCGGGTTCGAGTCCCGGCAGGGGCATGGGTGTGGATTTTAACAGCTAAAGGCAAATCGTGACGGGCCAAAATCCAAAGTTACTACACTGGCCCATGTGAAAATAAAGTTTACATAGGCCTACTTGATACTAACACGTGTAAACTAAATTTTTTCAGCCCCTCATAGCTCATTTACCTTGCAAGCAAAAGGTGTTGGATTACGTTTTCACTTATTATAGACACTATTCAGATGTGCGCGCTAACATTTTTCTACCTCATTATAAGAAGATCTTAATGGTATACAACATGTTCAGAAGCTAACTACTCAACTGGAGGAAAAACAGAGATATTTAAGTTTGTTTGGAAAATTATATTTTTTTATTTTCTCCACATTTCCAACGTAATTTGGTACTAGAAGTTTTCGCTACCTAGCGCCAAAATTTATAATCTGTTCGGTGGATCTGCATGGTCGAAATTCTAGATAGAAAACATAGTATTAAAGAAAAAAAAATGACAATCTTTGTCATCTTGAGTTTCAGGTGATTTACCCCATAAACTGTAAGATGTTTACCATCCACGCGAATGAGAGTGTCTCCACTAAACATGTTGTGTAAATAAGAACCGAGAACACGTTACTATTCCATGTTGGATAGAGGAGAACTGGAATAATGGTATGTTTCTCACGCCTAACAATGCCGCACTGTGGGACGAAATCGAAAGAGACGGGACAAAATCCCGAAATTCAATTTTAAAGAAAAACTCGAAAACAATCTTATCTTGTAGTTAAATGTCCAATAAACACTAACTACTTCGTTTGTAATCCTGAAATGCATAATCATTAGTGCATGTGCGCTCAAAGTTGCCCATTTTTTTTTTAACATTTTCGGAATGCGTTTATGTACATTTTAGGACTGTAGCTGCTCTTGAGGCAAATAATTTATGTAAAATGTGGTAGGTTTTGTCGTTCGGTTAATGTGCAATCATAATTTTAATGTAGTTGTTAGCAGTATCCTAACGGTTTTGTAATACGTATACAACGAAATACTTTTGGACTTTTTTTTTTAATTTCATCAAGTCGCACATGAAAAGCCAAGTAATGCCAAGCTCTTATTTTTCTTTAGTATAACACTTAGGATAAAAACTTTCAGGTCATCCAACATTTAGGCTGATTTAGCTGCCACTAGCTGCAACCTTTTGCCTAAAATCTTCCAAAACGTGAGAAAACGCGTTGTGCGCGCAAATACTTGGCGACGATACGTTTAGAAACCGCATCTTTTGTGGATGAAAGATAGTGGAGAAGGAAATGACTGGCTAACAGTAGTAACAAAGAACTGAAATGGAGTGGAGTCGGAGCTGGTGTGTAATAGTGATGGATTAGAATCATGTTGTTTTGTCGTGCTTTAGCAGTACGTTTCTGGCGTTTTATTAATAGTGTTGATAATTAACAATGCTTTGAAATTACATTTGCTGCAAATAGAAGCAAGCTAGTCTTGATATCATCAACAGCATTTGTTTTGTACCTAAGAAAACCTCATTAACTCATTTAATTTACCTCACGATAGCTGAACTTATGAAAAAAATCTGTGATATAAGCAACCCGTTAAGGAGATGAATTTTGCGCTTTCGTCAAGATGAAATATTCTATGTCCCGTTTTCTACGTGAATGTGAATTAGATAGTACACCTGTAACCAAGATCCAACTAACATTTCATCAGCTTTCAGACGATATTAATTTCGCCGTGCTTTTTGGTGTTTTCGTCCCGTTGTGTGCCGGTCGCCGACACAAGTGAATATAGATTCATTAAATCAGTAAAGCACTGGATGATGGTCCGTGACGCAATGAATATGCAGTCTCAGGGTTCTTAATTGAAGACCTGAATTGGAAAACATCCCAAGTCCACCGGAGTATATTTTTCAAGAGGAACGAAAAACAGTCCAAGGTCTTCGTATGTTAACGTATTCAGTGGAAATTATTTTGTATTGAAAGGGTTTCTGTGGTGTGATTAGGATTTATGCACGTGGATAGCCTTGGAACATAGATACCAACAACCAGAAACAATGCAAGTACGAAAAAAGTGGACTTGGTATGTGTTTCAATTCAGGTCTTCAATTGTGGGTGTGGCTGTAATCGGATGGTTGAAAAGCATGACTCTACACAATCTCAATATTCATTATCGTTCATAGGTTATTGCGAGCGAACGAGAAGTTCTCCGTCTTGGCCAGTGATTCCCCACGATGCCCTATTTTTCCACGGGGCTCGGAATAACGGAGAAGTGGGATATTAGGCGATATTAGCAGTTTGCGCGCACGAATGTTTTCGTGAAAGGGCCTCAATTAAGTTCACTTACCCCTAGCTCCAGCTTACCTTACGCCGTCAGTGACGCCTAGAATACCAGTCTGGATCTCAAATCACCAGCAGAAAATACCTACATTTATTTGAGGAGTCCTTTAACTTGAGGAGTGTTTGAAGTCGTCTTGAAAAATCGAAATATTCGACTTTTAAAAATGATTGCTCTTCCACGACAATCCCCACACTACCGTAAGTTCGAAACATTACTTTCCAAAAGGAAAAGATATCAGTAACCGAACAAGCTAATATTTTCATATTTGATTTCGGTAGTATTCGTCTCATTTCCGAATATTCGCGAACCATAAAAGGTATCTGAGACGATAAAAGGCGTCGTGCATTCAGTAATCATTTAGCTTAAAGTGATATCTGAAACGTACTCCAGAAGTGCTTTCAATGCTTGTATAAAAGATATCAACAGTGTATTGAGAAGAGATTAAACATTATAACATATGCCTCCGTTTCGTCTCCGTTAAGTCACTGACAATCATCCTACATGGAAAGTATGTCACACAGGCAGCATACTGACGTTGTTTAAACGCCTCAACGGCATCACATGAGCTCTTCATCCATGACGATCCTATCCGAGAGGTAGCGACACCATTTTGTCATTCATAAAATTACATTTTTTATAATATGCACTTCGCAAGCTCAGATTTCAACTACGAAGTCTAACACAAGAATGATATGACATAGTCACTTTTTCAAGCAAACTGACTAAAGAAACTTCGACTCAAGAATATTACCGAACGTTTAATTTCTGTCACTCCATGGGTCTTGATACAATGCATCAAGCCAGTTATTACCACTAAAAAACGGCTAAGACCTTACCGTCATTCCCTGTGTTATTAAATTTATGCCAGCTTTCCTCTCCACCCACCACCTAGAAATATCCACCGACAGCTACTTCAGTATCTACTAACCATCGACAATGAACTATCTTTAATTTTCCCCTTAAGAATCGTAGTGTAATAACAGAGCACCCAGAATCTTATCATTTATTGCTTTGAGTTGCCCTGAAAGTAACTGTATTAATCTTTTAACCAAATTTCAAATCGTTATGACGTCACTACTACCATCATTTCCATACAGATAAATCGACAAACCGTTACACCTACAGTGATAATAATTACGATGTAAGTTCGAAACGTTCCTTCAAATGAAGTGATTTATGATAAGAAGAGATAAAAGAAAATATTTTAGACCAACCAAAATTCCCCATCTTATCATTCTTCTTTCACTTCATCCCTAATAACGGGGGTAACCCTATTTTAAGTGTTAATTATGGCAAACCGAAGAAAGTATTCATTTCATAATAAATCTAGCTTAATTAGATACAGACGAAAATGAAGTTCTTTTCTATAGCTCAAATAGTAAATGACTTTCAACTCGTCAGACCCATCATAGAGTATCCGTCTGTCATCAAAAACTATTTCTTATCGCCTCACGCAAAAAGAAAATGGCGACGTACTAGGGTTTCTCTATGAACTCTTTGAGAATCTGCTAACTAGATATTGAAGGTAATTACTTCGAAAATATCGATATTTTATTAGTTTCATATTAATACTTACGGTTTTTTTTTTGTACTCGTATCAGTTAAGTTGATTGGTTGGCAGATTATAAACCAACAAAATCTTCCTCCTTAGCCAACAAACTTGCAATTCGTCAGCCATTTACCTCTTCTGAATTAAAAATATTTTTATCCTCCCGTATATACCATATAAACAGCATAGGTGTTCTGTAGCTTGTAAATGGTGATACGATGTGTTACTTTTGGTATGAAGTAAATAGTTCCCACGGTTAAAAGTTAAACCTCTCTGGAACGATACAATGTTTACAGTTCTCCTCTGGCCAGATAAGGCAAACATGTAATGTTAGCTGCAGGTAAGTTTAGCATTGCGTATTTGTGTAGCAGACAGTCGTACAGGTGATCATACATTGAAAACGTCCGTCCAGTACATTAAATATTCACGTAAATGACGCCAGAACAGGTAGTGAGTTATTTTGTATAGCTGAAAGTAAAAAAAAAATAATCTGTCTTGATTAATAGTGCTTCGTGGTGTACGAGTGAGTAAACGTTTTAGTGGATAAAAAAAACTGACGTTACCTATTCTAATCTATTTCCTTAAATCGTGTAAAAAGTTGAAGATGTAAAAATGTAATAAAAGCAGAGCGCTTTTCGAAAGTACTAAAAAAAATGTGAAAAATAGAAAATAATAACGTGGGAGGGAATAAAACCCCCGGCCTCCCGGCTAAGCGATGCGACTCGCTAGGCACGATTTCTAAAAGCTTTTATTGTTCATGGCGCTGAGAGATACTTAAACAAACGCTGAGAGATAGCACTGCAGTCAAGGTGATGGTAGTTCCGTGAATATTTCATGTATCAAGACAGTCCGCATTGACACGTAAATTTCTTAGAAAGTAAAAACAAAAATGTTGATTTTAAGAAACGTAAAAACACACGTAAATTCGGATCCAAAGACATCATCATCACAAATACCTAATACGTAAATTTTTCTCATGCGAATATTTTTCTGAAATAAATGAAACTGCACAGTAGATAAACAGAAATTCCCCCGAAATTTCATTCGTTAATTAGAAACGTTGCTCTAATAGGGTTGTGAGAATGCCTAGTCACATTTGGGTGCAACTAGCTCCCGAAATTACGCATAGTCTGTACATTTCTTCAAATGAACGTTCCCTTGCTCTGTTTGAGAAATTCATTGCTTAATGTGCGATCATGAATTTTTAACCATGGTGTAAATATATAAAGACGTAATAAAGATTGTAAATGTAGTATGCTATGTAAAATGATAATGACTCTTTTAAAGTCCAATAATGAATATCATACAAATTATGCCGGTCGCGTAGCCGTGCGGTCTACGGCGGTAGGCCAACGACTCAAAGCTCCCGAGTTCTAGTACCGACCTGGGCATGGGTGTGGATTTTAATGGCTGAAGGGCGAATTGTGACGGGCTGAAGCCCAAATTTACTATACTAGCCCATATAAAAATAAAGTTTACCAAAATAACGTTTCTTTATCATACAGGTTGTCTTAACAGGTGTATGTTTAATCAGGATGAATCAATCTCTTAACAGTTTTAGTTCGAAAATATGAACAGTAATATTAGAAGTTTATTTCATTGCTTCCGAAACTTCGAGTAATTAATACAATTTTTTACTCATGAAGCTACGCAAGAAGTTTAAATATGAATTATATACACTATTACCTTTGCAGCACAATACCCTATAGTTCAACCATGATGCTTGTTTTTACAAGCATTTATTGTATTGTCTAGTACGTCAATTTGTGATACTATTTTTTTTAAATAAAAGTTTAGAGAAAATATGTTGCATCACACATCTACTGATAAAAATTTCAAATCATTACGAAGAAATATAATGGAAAGTGACCATTGCGATCTTACTTTAATCAAGTGATCCCCAAATTATGATTTCTCTGAACAGACAAATATTCTAAAACAAATCATAAATATGGACACAAAAATTGTCATAAAAGGACAGAATGCATCTACTTTATAAATATTATTAAAAGAAAGGTAGATTTATTTTCCAAAAACTCATCCATAAATTTTATTTTATAAAAAGCTCTATAATGTAGAAAAAGTATACACACCTTCACTCTTTCATCATTCTCACAAACAAGTTTTAGAATCAATATTTTAAAGAGTTAAATCATAATTACATGTCTTCTTTATGTTAACTACGCATAAACTTTTATTTGTTGGGAGAGAGCGGGCAAAAGAGATGGTCATTGTACATATTTCTTACATTTATCGTTGTTGTCCTCAATAAACGAACGTGAGGGGGAAACTATTAAATTATTTCTTGCGGAGGAGACTACAGCTGTATTTGCATACATTATTCTGTACAGAGGAAGAATACATCCTTCTGGCAATTTCATTTTAGCTTACCAGTGAACATTTCTGTTTGTACAATTCATGATATATTATTGACGTGGTAGGAAGAAACGCATTATTTAGGATTCGTCCATGTGAAAGAAACGGATCGTAGAATACATTATTCTATTTTCTAGAGCAGGGGTGGCCAACTTCGTTCTATGCGAAAGCCAATTTACGATGAGTAGTAGCGTCATTGACCACAACTTTTAAACAAAACTTGAAATAATGAAAATGAACGAGGCATTTTTTTAAATTAATAGTTATATTATTTAATTACTAAACTATACTTGTTGTCCCTTTACATAAGCTTAATGAGAGTACTGTGGGCGTTCATGTGCAGCAACCAGTTCACTATAGTCATTTTCCAATGATGATGATGATATTCATAACAAATTCTGGAGGTAGTGATCAGACATTTGACTTCTATCTGATCATCTTCCGCCCTCATATTTGAGAAAGCGCATTCACATGTGTATGTGCTTCCAAACATAGATGCGATTCTTAAGCTGAAATCGCTCAATTCAGCATATTTTCCCCTTAATACAAGTTTCCAAAAGTCAATGCCTATCTCCTGCCTTGACTCGAAAAAGGGATCATTTTCAAGGTCACATAACTCTAATTGAACATTGTCGTGCCTCTCTGAAATGTCATATTTCATCGGGTTGTTAAATAATGTCAGTAGCAATCACAGACAGTTACAAATACTTTTAGGAAGGTCTTAATAAATGTTACTCGAGACAAAATTCAATTCGAACTCCCCAGAACGGCTCCAGGGCTTTAGGGAGGTTGAACGGATAGGATCTTATGGAAAGAGAGAGGAGAGTGAATCTGTATCTCTCAAATTTCAATAATAAAATACAAACTAAGTTCTGATACCGGGAGTAGCCGTCACAAGTTTCATCACCAATGCCCATATGAAGAACTGACCTAATAAAATGCGTCCTGTTCCCCCCATCAATCGGATATTCTGCGTCTCTGTAAAAGAGAAAGGTGCATGTTCGAGAATCGAATCCGGTTACCGGGCGATGGAATTTGCAAGACTCATCCCTAAGAGTTTTCTCTAACGACGAAGTGCTCCTTGGTTCTCTAGGGCTGAAAAAAAAGTACTCTATGTTCCTGTCCTGTGTGACTGAGAATTACTTTTATACCAAAATTGAACTCACCTGGGATAGTGGTACGAATTTAGAAATGAAAAATAGGAATTGGATAACAGCAAATACACTTTATAAGATGTTCAACTAAAACAAAACAACAGAAATAACTAAACAAAGGAGTACCAAAGGATGAAGTCCCTTGGCGGATTTGTTGGAAAGTGAACAAAATCAACTTTTGGCATATTCCTGACTCCAGTTTGAGAGATAGCAAATTTTACATGAAATCCTGAGACATTGAATCATTTGCCAACATG
This sequence comes from Lepisma saccharinum, assembly GCA_022664845.1. Taxonomy (NCBI): domain Eukaryota; kingdom Metazoa; phylum Arthropoda; class Insecta; order Zygentoma; family Lepismatidae; genus Lepisma; species Lepisma saccharinum. Next base: position 41,112 of record JAGDQP010010160.1, read on the forward strand.
TTAGAAATTACACAGTTCCTCTTGTAGCCAATACATTTGTTATAAAGGAGCTGATCTAATGTAATATTTGTAAGCACACTTCATATTGATATAGCTTCTTCTGCACTTTCAGAACATACAGAAAGTAAAAGTGAAATATGGTCTCGACATGACCGGTATGATATCATCAGACATATTTACGAGAGAAAAAAAAGCAGTTAAATTGTTCTTTGGTTGTCTTGAAACTACATTGAGGGGAAACAAAATACATTACTACTGTGTGTACTCACTATATGATACGCTCCTGTATTCGAGGTACACCTTATTACGTTGCAAATCTTTTTAAAGAACTCAGTTAGACCATGTGTGGCTAGAAGTGACTTAAGACATTTTACGGAACATTCAACATGCGTGATATTATCACAAAGTTATAGATCCAAAACCCTTAATAGTATTTCTAAAAATTGAGAACCACCCGTTTACTCACTCAATTGCATCTGTACATTACTCATAAATGATGGGAAGATAGAAAAACAAAACAGCCTACGAATTTCCATGCAAAGAAGATTGGAACAAGATTTTAATGAAATAAGAAAAAACAATAAAAAAAAATGAGGTGAGCTTTGAAAGTTGGGAATCAGAACTCTGAAAGGATAGTGGGGTGACTGGCATGCTATTGGCTGACTAGTTTAATTATGAGATGCGAAGAACAAACGAAGTAGGTTAGCGGCACCGTTTGCCGTTTCCGCTGACAGACTGAGTTAAACACAATAAGAAATACACAATCCTGTTTAAAAACACATTGCATTGAGAAATATACATATCTATAGGTAGGTAAAAATACTCTTAAATCTAAGCACACTTCATTCTATAGAAATCTAACTTATCGTCTCTAAATACTGCATACTTCTGCAAATATTGGCCAATATTTGCGGCATAAAAAATACACTCGACGACATGATGCAAATTGCAGGACAAAATTAAACATGTTAATCGCGGGAATCAGCTGATCGTTTCACCCTTGCTCTGCTTTGAGCTAATTTCGATTTATTCTTTCTTATTTTTTTTTTGTAATGAAAAAAGTATAATACCAAATAGCTAGGCCTGCTTTGAAACTTCTGAAGATTTCAGAGAAAAATGCACACAAGATTTCTTTTTTTTTATATATAGAAATACAGTTTGACAGGTGACACATCTGTTAGTGGGCCACGCCGCCAAATACACTGCACTACTCCAGCTGACTTTTCCGTTAGGGAGAGACAACATGACATAAGGAAAACACAATATTTACATTATTATGCTGGAGTTACAAATAACACACCCTTAGAAACAAGAACCATTAATTTCAGCTTAACAGAATACATCGGGCACAAAATTTACGTCATTTGGTAATTACGCGGTCATATGAAAGTATATTTGTTTCTCTAGAACGAACAATCACCATATTCAAACAAACAAATGTTCTTAGTTCGTGAAAGTTTGTTAGCAATTTCTACGCCCGATAACGTGGGTAAAAGAAAGGTTCTCTCATTTTAAATGTAAGTTGGCAAGTTAAATGATTTTTTTAGATAATTTTGCAAATAGATAATTTTGTATTTCAATAAGGTTACCATATCTGTTAAATGAATTGTTTCAATGGTTTCTCTAAAACAGTAAACAACGGGAACATTAACATACAATAGATCTGATACCAAGCTCATTCAAATTTCCAACGTCGACGTACGCCTGAACAGGAATGGAAACGTTCCTGTTACAAAGTTTGTTCTATTCTGGAGAGTTATTGCAGTGTGGACGGAATTAGTTACCGAACTTCCGAGGAAAAGAAAATATAAGTTGGAAAGTAGAAAATGTGGTGTCGTTGTTCAAATTGCAGCTTGGAGAGTTCACTCTCCATCGGTAAGCAATTCCGGCTTCTTACGTTAGCAGTTTCTTCAACCTGCGTCTGGCCCTCGCATATATGATACCAAAAAAAATATTGGTAATTTGTTAGATCCTACCTGCTTCTCCGGCGACCTCCAAATAAATACTTTGACACTCTCTCACCTGGATCCTGCTCCTTCTAATGTTCACCAAGGTAACTTTTGAGCCGCTGTAGCATAGTTCCACATCTAAGGCGTGAGGCTCGTTGTTACTGACCATACTGGTCCACACACACACACATGTTGAATTTGTGACCAGATGCACTGTCATTTACACAGTTCAACTTTCGGCTCGTTCGAACACATTGAGCACAACGAGTAAACATATTCAATAAAAACAAAATTGGAACCAACACGGAGAAGCGAACTGATGAAAAGGTTTTTCGAAGATTAGGGCGCATTAAAAACGATTTAGCCACACATAGTTATTAGTATCTTAACACGAAAAAATCATTATTAATGTTGAATAGGTATGTGTGACTACCGAATCACGCTTCACTCGATGTTACGTCGATAAAATCTTTCACTGCTCTGCCCTTCGAAAATCCAGTCCGTGTTGACACACTTTCTTCCTCCTCCTGATACTCAAAATTTCAAAAGGATCCATTCATATTTGCTATTACTGTTTACATGCCATTCTGTTGTGATTTTCAATCGAAAGACCGTTGCTGGTTTCTAATTAGATGTGGAAATTGGTACGTGCTGCAAGTAAGGTGTACAGGATTCTTTCTTCGTTGGTGGTAACGTCAAGTGTCTCCTGATTCCAGACCTAGTCCTCGACTTGTCGGCGACAACCACATTTACTAGTCTATAAAAGGCAGGGGCATATTCTTGTATAGAAAAACCATTATCCATTGTAAGGTACTGTTTATCAAAAATGCTTCCAGCGGGTGACCGGTTGAACTTCTGTCGTTTGTTCCTTTATTCTTGAAGAAACACCAAAAATGAAAACGGGATATAAAATGAAACAAAAATAAAATAAAAGGTTTGGATTTAATTGATCCGATTTGCATATAAAAATTCATAGTGACACAATATAAATAAAGCATATGCATAAATACGATGATGCAAACTGTTACATAAGTTTTTACATCTTTGGAATAGCCATTGAAAACACAGCAACTTTTACAGCAAAAACATTTTTCGATATTTGGTATGGTTTCAGAGCTATAATAGCTAGTTGTTACAGGAGCACTATTCGTCATCAAAATCGTTCATTGGTAACAATAAACGGAAATTACCGGGAATGGAACACAGAAACAGAAGAGTATCCCCCTTAGTCCCCCTATACTCTTCTATTTTCTATTTTTTATTTATTTAATTATTATTTTTTTTTTTTTGGATACCAGTTTAAATCTTTGCAATTTCAGGTCCTACGGACTCCGTGCCGTAGAAAGGGGTCGAGACAGGAAGAACACTTGTGGTATGGCCTACCCCATCTTTGTGGAGAATCCCTTTTAGATTCGTTGCGCCCCTTAGGTGCTCGAAACAAAGCTGCACTAAGAAAGCGAAGAGGTAGCGGTAGCAGGAGGGTCCTAAATAAAAAACAATGCTGAACTTACTTTCGGCAAACATTACATGTCTGCCTTATCTGCCCAGAGGAGAACTGTGAACAATGTATCGTTCCAGAGAGGTTTGACTTTTAACCCGTAGGAACTATTCACTTCTCACTAAAAACACATCATAAACTAAAACGTCTCTCTAATGTAAAATGTCAGTTTTCGTTCTGATGTGACATATGCCCTTTTTGCACTAAGCCCCAAATTCTTACAATGAAGTAAGTTAGCCAAAAACGATCTATCAGTATCAGAGTCATTAGATAAAAAAAGTCATAAATCAAAGTCGTTAGGCACCAATGTGAAATCAGTTTTTCTCTACCAGTTTTACTTAGAGGTGAGAGGTGATCGAGGGCAGATGACGTAAAATTATAACAGTACAAAACGAATCGGATCCGCTTAAATCACATAGATTTTTCCATAATAATTAATTTCCAATTGCTACAGAAAATTTTTCGACATCTAGTCTCCACCCGTAATGACTGTACCTATGACATGCGCCCTTTTTGTACTAATGCCACAGACACAGTCGTTACGGGAAGAGATCCTAGATGGTAAAGACTGTCTGTCTAAAGTAAAATAACAGTTTTCGTTGGAATGTGCCCTTTTCCCACTAAGCCCCTCAATTCACGCTCTCGCGTTAATCAAAGTAAACAGAGAGTAAATGATTTCAAATTTGGGTTTCGGAACCTCGATTTATGTTGACGTTTTTAATGTTGTGGGTCTACAAACTAACAGGTTCATTTTATTTGGTGAGTGTTTTTTCTTTTTCATTTGAAGAATTCAAACTAGTTTCACCGTAAAGACCTCAGCATATTTCCCACTCTAATTTTTATACCAGGGATTCTGCCAGAAATTCCATTTTTGGGGTGTAAAGCCAAAATTAAGGACGGGGTAGCTGGATTTAAATCGAGTTCTACAGGGTTTCTACCTAATTTTCAACCGTAAAAACTATAGTTCAGGGTGTGTTCGATATTTTGGGGGCTGACATCTTCCATTGTGGGATCCGGCAGTATTCCTGTTTTAGACAGTAGTCTAATATGTGATTGTATTAAGAAACTTTCAGACCACTGCTTGAGAATCGAAAGATGAAGGATCAAATGTATTTTCAATGAATGTAAGTGCATTCATCTTTCATGCATTAGGTAGAATGCCGTGCCATGTGAAATAATAAGTAAGAGGATTTTAACATATGCTTTATAGTTAGGAAACCATATCATAATCTCTCTCTCTCTCTCACACACACCACACACAATATATATCATCATGGTTTTGTATCGTACCTTCGCTTCAATAATCTCTGCCAATTCCATTGAATTATCTGATAACAGATATTTGATTTGAATCCAAATATAAAAAAAAAATGCTAGCTGTACATTTTGATGGAATAACGCTGAGAGGAGTTTTCTATATCACCAACAAAGGTTTTAACATGTTTTAGCTTTCAAACTAGAAAAACATTTATTTATCCTTAACCCTTATTTCCGGTCTCGACTTGTAACTCTTATATCCACATTGGTCATGCAATTTCCAAAATTGATCTCTGCATGTAATACTATATTTCTGTCGTGTTTTTTTTTCTATTTCGCTGAACAAGATTATATATAACAGCGGACAAACTCGGCAGAAACAAAGCCACAAATTCATGCTTTGGCATATTTTCTGTGGTTTATATAGACTTCCAGCTCGTTGATACAAATATTTACAATAATGAATCATTCCAGACAACCATACTACTCCCACATACAAATGACCCTCCCACAACAGAAACAAAACTGAACATACAAGGATTTAATATCACGTTGGAAGGGATGTGAGACAGGACATATGTGAATGTTTGCAGCAACAATAATGACCGGATTTTATCCAAAATGATAGAAGAGTTGCCGTGTTCATGGCTGGATAGGGGGATGGGAACTTGCAGTAAAGAGGAACGTATTGTGTTACATTCTTGTCTGTTCTGTTTACACACAACGTAAAAACAATACGCCTTAAACATGTTACAATCTTCTTAGGGATACACGAATTGAATCGAACATTGGTAATTTTTTCTACACGTGTCCACCTGGGATCACTATTTGAACATTTTGTTACCAATTTTTCATACAGGAATAGTATATTAATACATTGTACACACTAGAAAATTTACGAAAGATGTAAATGAAGTTGGCTGTTGCAAACTAAACTATATTTTCGACCAGTCAATTAATATCTTGTTATATGACTGAACCGGTAAGTCACATTCCAATACCCATAGCTACTTGCTTCGCCTACAGCTTAGATTTCAGTGTTGCTGTTATAACATGTCTGTGAACAAAGACACATAGGTACTATGCTTACTGAGCCATCTTGTCTCGCAGTTCATATTATGCTGCAACTAATTTTAGCTAACGTAGCTTTGATATTAACATCATGAATTTTGTCCTTACTCTTTTATTACTTGTGAAAACAAAATAAAGCATGTAGTAACCAGCAAACCGTTTCAATTTCTATTAAATTCGAGTTGTCGTCTTGAACGTGCAATATCTTGTCCTTCGCGTGCAGTTCTGTCACGCTAGTTTCGACAATTGTTCAGGATTACCATTGCTTGGTGATACCGGTATCTCTCCCCTACTTATCACTAAATCGTAGTTAAGAAATAAGAATACATATGTTGTGTATTCAAACATTATTATTATAATAATTATATTTAAATAATAATGAAGTGATATATATTTTCCCTCTTCAGTTAGATAACGCTCACATCAAGTTAAAACGAGCGGATCAGCGTATTTCTGGCCCATATTTATACCATAGTTTAAAATTTCAATCCCCAGACAGCAAAAGAACATTGAAAATAGCATTACTATGTAAGCTTTATATCCATATTAATTCTTTTATCTATGAAACAAACTTTGGGATTTAGATTGTCCTTCAAGTATCTGAGAAAACAAAAAAAGGTTCAGCTTTTTACAATATTAGTAACGAATGTGTAAATTTTTACTGAAACCAGTTTTCACAATTATGAATTTACCTTTCATTTTCCATATGATCACTAGTTTGTCTTTTATTTCCCCCATAAAATTACAAGTTTGCCTCTTATTTCCCCATAAAATTACAAGTTTATCTTTTATTTCCCCATAAAATATATATTTTTACTGAAGATCGAATTGTTCTACATGCTTTAAAAAATTGAAGGACAGTTCCAGTTGCTCGGTGAGCTACCATGTTTTCTTTTTTTAATCTTTTTTTTTTCCCTATAAATGAGGAACTTGTACGTCCTTCTTGTCCAAGTGACTTTTGTGTCCATGTGAGATAACCTACATCGAAGAGGTCGAAAACGTTGGCATTTATTAGCTTGTATCTCTTCCTTATAGTACCCAGGAGGTAAGTCTTTTCTTTCTTGTTCCTTCTTTTAGTTTTCGTCATGTTATATTTTTTTAAAAGACTCGTTTCGTTTTCTTCACTTGTAAGTAACCATAGTGCTTGTGGATATTGAAGAAGCTGTCTCACAAAGATAACACGTACACAATGATTTCTGCTCCACTAGTTGAAAATGTTGGTGGTACGCTTCTTTGACTTGTAAGTGAACAGTACTTTAATACTGGACACTACTATTAAACGACACGGTTTCAAGTTATGATCTTATATAGAATCAAAATTGGAGACAGTGTTGCAAACTTATTTTCTTACAATTTCTGTTAAAATTGTATCTTTTACTAAGAAAATGTTTCTAAACTTTTTCAGGATACGCAATAAATGATAATACTTTGCATTACATGTTCCCGTGATCCAGTTGGTAATGTCACAGGCTTCACATTGGCATCATCTATTACCAAAGGATGATTGATTAATGAGTGCTAACAATTTGAGGGGTAATTCCTGAAACCAAACCAAGAAAAAGTTTTGCTTGAAGAAATCTCAAAACAGAGGTACAGGTGTTCAAAGTGACGTCGGAATTGTGAGAAATGACGTCATATCTCCAAACATAGTGACGCAAGCCGTGGCTTAGTAAATCACGTTCAAAGTAGTATCCAATATACCTCTTGCAACTATATTTGTGATTAGCTAATGCAGCTTAGAAGTGATTTCTATGTTTGTCTTATTAAAGCTATTAATTAATTGACACCAAAATTCTTACGCTGCGAAGCCTATCAAGACAGCACTCCTTCAAACATAAACATATCAGCAAGCCAAACGACGTCGGTGGCCTAACGTGGGGCAGACATCAAAATGCCGACGCGTAGTCGGGAAGTTGCCGCTCGCCCATCTTGTTCCCAACCCCGTTCACACTGCGATAAATTAATTGTTTTAATGAACTGGATGACGTATGATTATAAAAAAATAATTATTTTTTATTATAGCTTGTTTTTTTATTCCATATTTTCACCTTCAATTACCATTGACATTTTCTGCACTTGTCGGTGATTGGATTCAAACCTGACATCTTCTAATCGATTATAGTGTATAATGGTGCGCCGCTTTAACCCCTACTCCACTTATTTCACTACTTTATTGGCCATTTGTTTCATAGCTGGACCCTCAAGCGTTAGTACACCAAATTACGACACTGAACAATGTATCCTTTAACAGGGTATACCAAATACATAATTAATCACTGAACTGTGATATCAATACATCAATTTTGCAATATTTGCAAATAATTGCGAGAATATTTTATTTTAGAAGATAAGAGCATAAGACGTGTAGCAGTTTGCAGAGTGTTACGATAGACATTCGAATGGAAATATGTTCTTTTTGCGTAAAAGAAAATTCAGAGTTTGTGCTGTCAACCAAAGTACAGCTTGATGTTTCTTGCTGGGAAACAAATGAAAATCAGGAAAGCGCACATATAGTTCGTATGTAATATAACTGGGATTCGTGCGACATATTAGTCCAACGTAACGTTGGAATTGGTTCCACACTGGTTGGACACGCGAACATTCAGCCATGATATGACGAGTGGAAGCAGGCACATTACATGTTTTACAGACCTCTGAAGGAATAATATCTGAAAAAAGCCAGTTTCGCAGGGGAGAGGTGAATGTCATGAATAAGTCTTTACCAAACAGATTATACTGTGTGGGTGAGGCATTTTTTTATGATTGATATAATTCCAAATGCGCTGCAAGTTATGATGTGAATATCTAACCATGATGCCAGGTGTTCGTTTGGGGGAGATAAAGAAGATTTAAAGTGAGAGTAGAGAAGTTTGACAGAAAGAGTATCTAAACCTAACGAAGCGGGTATACTATATGTTAAATCTATCAGATATTGTCGTAGATACGAGTATTTAACGCCCCATGGATAAACACTGAGTGGAACATTCATATGAATGCTTCCAGCTGCGGCATTGATGATTGTTCCTGATAAGGATGTATAAAATTGACAAAGATTGTCAATTACACGATGTATAAAGAAACTATACAGTTGTGTTTCTAGATGAAGGAGATTTTAACCACCTTCTGAAAATGGAGTACATAAAAGATTGCTTTAAAGGTTGTCTAAACCAGATAAAAAATGCATTTGCTACGGATTTGTTTCAATACGTTACTAGGTGGTTCTAAAACTTGTGTTCCATTCCAAAAAGTACTATAAAGGAATTGTTTAAACAGTTAATTCTGTCATAGAGGTTCAAGTCGCACAGTAGATGTAGTAGTATCGCATACGAGAAACGTCCCCAAAGCTGCTTGTCCGTTAATTGTGTGGACATCACAATACTTTTAGACCATTGTATACCCAGTATACGCACGCTATCAGGTGTGGCAAAAATGATTGGTAAGCGGGGACTTGACTCGAATTCAAACAAAGAATTTTAGTCTTGTCATGGTTGAGGGGCGCTCCAGACACCTGTTGATACTCCAATAAGATCTGATTAATAGATATCAGAGATTCTGGAGATGGTGTAAATTGAATGATGTCTTCAATGTAGCTTTGAGTGGGAAAGAATCCATTATAAATCCGAACCGACGTAGCCTGTTTAGTAAGTTTATCAATGAGCGGACTAATAACTAAACGAAAAATGATAGGAGATAATGGATTGCCTTGGGTAATTCCTTGCTGAATAGATGTCTTAGGCGAAACTCCTTAATTTGCTTTAATTTGAACAGTGTGACTGTGAAAAATGGTCAAGGAGAAACAAACATTGGTGATTTATTCCCAGTCTTTCTAGAACGGCCCTCAAAATATGACAAAGACAATTTATCATAAGCCTGATGGGAATCAAAAGATACCACACTAGCCGAGGGCTTGATGTTGTTTTCAAAATATGTAATAAAATCACGAATGTTGGCTAGTGATAAGGACACCGGGAGACTCATACCTAAATCAAACTGTTGCGGTGAAAGCACTTCGTGTGATATCCGGTGTAATCGATTGGCTAGTACTTTACTTAAAATGTTTAAATCGACCTTTTCTAAAGTAATAGGCCTATAGTTAGTTATATCATCACTGGCCGCTTTTTTCCGAATAGGAATTATTATGCCTTCCATAAGACTCGGATGAACCTTTCTTTTTGGAGTAGTTCGTTCAGTAAGTCCGTAAAAACAGGGAGGACCAAATCGGAAAATGTTCGATATAATCGTAGATATAATCCATCGGGACCCGGAGTTGTAGGGTTACCTTTAAATAAATCTTCCTGTAATTCTTCAGTCTCTATTCTTGTTTGTAGTGCCTCCGCACTTTGGGAACCAAAGCTTGGTTAAGCGAAATTTAAAAAGGAATTGCCGGTTCTACGTGGGTTGGTTGAGAATACATTACACGAAAATTATCATAGGAGGCTGGGTGCACAGCCTCCCCCCTCTCACAAAGTGCCATCCTGATCAATAACCTTTTGAATTACATTTTTTCCCCATGGTTTCTTTCTGATTGGATAATTGCAATATTACATGTTTCTTCAGGGGAAAGTGGGGCGAGTTTCGCAGGAAAATAAAACCTTGGTAGTTTTGCTTAGTTCACGTTAGAAGGAAAATCTTTTCTTGATTAATAAAGACAAAGCTATTAGTACCAGCGAAATGTTTCGTAATGGCCGTTTGAAGTAAACGATAGTAACAGTCGTATTGTGTCTTCCTATTGATGTATTGATTGTAAGTCCATTGTTTACATAGCGTGCGAAGACGAGATTTGGTTATGTGGATCTACCATTTACTTAACATTGTGTTAGAATTTCTGTGTGTATATACCAGGTGTATGCATAAGTTTTGCCGGTTTTTGTGGTAAAGAAAACACGAAATCTTCAAGGGAAATTAATTTTGTTTCATTCAAAATATTGGCCATCGGCTTCTACACATTTCGCCCATCTTTCAGGTAATTGATGTATACCATGCCAGAAAAACTGCTTGTCTTTTGCGACAAACCATTCGTCGAGCAGTTTTCCAACGTCTTCGAAATTGCTGAAGTGCTGCTCTGCGAGCGCGTGCCCCATTGATGCGAAGAGGTGATAGTCAGATGGTGCCAGGACTGGGGAGTACGGCGGGTGGGGAAGGATGTCCCATCCAAGCGATTTCAAGGTGTCTTTCACTGGTTTTGCTGTGTGAGACGACGCATTATCGTGTAACACAATCACTTTGTCATGTCTTCGGGCCCATTCCGGTCGTCTTTCGATCAATGTGTGGTTTGAATTAATCATTTGATGGCGATAGCGTTGTGCATTAACGGTTTCGCCGGGCTTCAAGAGTTCATAATACACAATACCGCTCTGGTCCCATCAGACACAAAGCAGGTCTTCTTGCCGAAGCGATTTGGCCTTGGTGTTGAAGGACCGGCTTCGCCAGGTGAAAGCCACGACTTTTCCGCTTCGGGTTTTCAAAATAAATCCATTTTTCGTCACCCGTCACAATTCGATACAAAAAGGATTTTCTTTCGTGGCGTTGAAGCAGCATTTCACAAGTGATTTTGCGATTTTCCATTTGACGTTCATTCAAATCGTGTGGGACCCATTTTCCCAGTTTATTGTTCTTCCGCATTGCTCGTAAACGTCTGCTGATTGTTTCTTGTGACACAGTTAATGCTTTTGCCAATTGCTGTCTAGTTTGAGTTGGGTCATCCTCCAATAACACATGTAATTGCTCGTTTTCGCAGTTTTGTGGTCTAGCAGAGCGCGCACTGTCTTTCACATTGTAATCACCACTTTTCAATTGTCGAAACCATGTCTCACATGTTCTAATCGATGGAGCGTGTTCACCATATGTTTCTACCAGCACACGATGACTTTCAACAGCCTTTATCTTTTGATTAAATAAGAAAACCAATGCGTGCTGCAAATGTTCTTTATTAGGCACAAACTTCTACATGATCACTGAACGATAAAAGAAAGCCGCTAGTGTTTGGCGGACTCAACTTGTGTGTGTTTGTAGTTTAATGTCAGACGAACAAAATGACGTGTGTGTCAAATGAATACGCTGCGTACTTTTCGCTGGCGTCATCTCTTAGGCAAACCGTAAACTACTTATTCATACACCTGGTAAATATTTCCATTTGTCATGAAAAATCTGTTAGAACGGGTTATTCTATAATATAGAATCATTAGAGTACCAAAGTGGGTTATGCCGTATCGATTGTGCTGCTTCTAAACGTATAGTGAGTACTACTGCTAAATGATCAGTGAAATACATGGGGACAATTTCAATATCCCGAATTTTAGGAACTATGTCGAAGGTACAATACCACCTATCAATTCATCTTTTGAAAGTAGCAGTAAAGAAGGTGAATCCAGGATATGTTGGCTTCAATTGGGTCCAAATATCCACTAAATCAAAAGTATCTACTAAGTTATGTAATGCACGAGAATAATTACACAAAGGTTCCATTTGATTGCGATTGATCACTGAGTTCCGTTTGACACCACTCTGTAATGTTGCGGCTACTGAAACATCAAAGAAAACGTTCCGAACAGTCATGTGAGCATTGCCCGACGGGGCGTAAACACCCGTTATCTGCAAGCTTTTAAATGTGTCACCAGTAATTCTTTCAGTGTCAATAAACTGTTGTGGAATAAAAGGTATATCTTCTCTGATACCAATACCAGATCCTGTCCCGTTAACTGTCTGGGACAATTGAAACGGAAAGTTTGGGAAACGATCCGGATCTAGAAGCTTAAGTTCAGTGAAAATGGCTACACAAATATTATTAATTTGAAGAAAATCTTTTAATGCGATTTGTCTTGTTGGTGCTGTCGAGCCCTGTAAGTTAAATTAGGACCATACGATATGTATGCATAGTTATAAAATATTGATGTGAAATAAACAGAATGCATTTCGAAAGCGGCATACAAAAATATAATATACAAAAAAACAGTGCAAATAACTGTAAACCATATGTGGAACTGAAAACTTATAATGTAAAAAGGTAATTCTGAATTTGGCACTCCACTAGAACTATCTATATTTTATTTTCCCGATTTCACTAAAGAGCTGTTATATTTTTTTGCACGAGTACTATAAGCTATTCCATCCTGTGAACTGTCATCAATACGGGGAGTTTTGAGTTGTGATCCTTGTTTACGTTTGCGCCCTCGAGTTTAGGTTTTCTTGTTGGGAGAGGTAGGGGAAGTAATCAGGGACCAAGTGCTACCTGTATAATTGGCTCTTTTGTTGACCTGAATTCCTCACTTGACATTTCCACCACACTAAGGGTGATCTCACCCTGACTACTGCAAAGTTGATCTTTGTTCGTTTGTTGGGTTTGTACAGAAAATTCTCCGGGACCGATATTTTCACTTTGAATAGGTGGAGTCACACTGCTGGCATGATCCATGAAAGCACTTACCTGTGATTCTGGCATTATGCTGTTGTTTCCTGCTTACCCCGTTCCGGCGTCGTGATTTCCTGTCCTATACCATCCCGATCTTCACAAGGAACTTGAAGAGTGTCCGATCTTGGCAGGGTGCACTATCTTCTTGTTCAGTAGTAGATAAAGCTGTTGGTAATTCGTTCTGGTTAGATGGATAAATTGCCGAGACCTGCCCCGAGGCAAAAGGGGGAACTGCCACACTTGTCGGGTTTTCAGGTTTGCGATTTACTGGACTGAGGGAAGAACCAACGACATGAAATTGGCTGTAATTTGCGGTATCAACTAGTTCCCCATTCTAACATTGAAAAGAAGACGATTGGTTCTAGGCACTTGCCGGCATTTGGTCCGGCTGGTGTACGTGGAGCTTTCCTTATATGACAGACACCTGCAAGATGTGTGTCGGAAAAGCACAATAAACACGTTTTCTTCAGACCGTAATATGACACATATAACCGAATGCCCTGGACTATAATCAACGACGGAATATTTTGCTGAAGTTGTACTTTAGCTTGCACCACGCCCGAGCGAATACGGTACACATGATTCTCGTCAACTTTTCTTCACGCAAAAAATAACTTTTCCGTAAGTACTGAGGGTTTGTTCTAACAAAAGCTTATAAATTTAAATTGGAACGGGGTGCACGGAAATCATGGTATGCGTGGTGTCCGTTTTTTCTGATATTTTATAGTTCACGTTGTTGCTTTGAAAGTTCACTTCTGGACCATATTCGACTAAAAGTTTGTCACATACCTCCTCTAATATCAACCGAATAAACAAGTTTACGAATTTGATGTACCTCAATCGATAGGACCTCTTCAATGAATAACTTAAAAACTTGCGCAATCCACAAATGTAATTCTACACTCGACGCCTTCTTCGGAACTGCTCAAAAATTTATTACCATTGTACGTTTTCTTTGGAGATTTATTTTTACTTCAAAAATATCATGAAAAATAATACCCAGATTCACGGCCAAAAACCAATGTCATACTCAGTATATAACACGAAAAGAACAACACAAAGTCAATTCATTGCTTCAAAGTAACTTCTCGATATAATACAAAAGGAAATCCTGTTTGGCACTGCTCTGTTCGTTTGTTTGTGGCTTCAGTCTTTTGACACACGTAAAGTGACTCAACGCCTGGAGCGTTGCAAACAAGAACCTACTCGCTTGCCAGCCAAACAGATTCTCAAAGAGGCTCCTGTCCAAACCTTTTCGTCAATCAGACACTTGTGGAAGTCAGACATGGAATGTAATAACACATGCACTACAGAATGGCGTTAATCCCTGAAGTGTGGATGTTTATTCTGCATTACACAAAATTTTTTGAAAGCAAATCGTCATAGAAAATGCAACTACAACAAAACTCCTATTTATGCAACAGGATTAGTGTCACTTTTTCTAGATTCATATGATCATCAAAATATCATGATTATACTACTATGATTACTTGCAACTTGATCAGGGTTTCTAACAGGATTTTCAATTCGGAGGCTGTAAAGTCAAAATTGGGTGGGTGTAAGTATAGTTTTGCAGGGTTTCTATCGATTTTTCGCAGTAAAAATTTCAAAAGTTGGGGAGACTCATGTCCAGATTTTGGGGGTAAACACCCACACCCATAAGAGGGGGGTTGACGGAATCACTAAACTTGATGATTCCTAGTATGTATGAATTTTAAGTTTTTATTTAGTCGTTCATTAGTAACGTGAAATATCACTGCATTTGTTGTGGTAATAATGATGTAATAATGTAATGCAATATTTATGAATGTGCAAGGAACAACATGGTGACAATACAGCACTAAGTCATAAAAAATACATATAGATATACAAATCACAGATAGATATACAGGTAAACAAGAAGTTGTTAAATATAGAAGTTTGATAGCAATACAAATATTTTACATAATAATTATTGATGAACGTTTGAAAAAAAAACATGAACTGTCAGAATCAGTCAATAATTTATGATGCCTTGTTTTGTACAAGTTAACAACTAACGCAAATTTGAATTTTATTTATGACCTTTAGACATCTAACGCTTAGGCCGGGATAAGGGAGGGAAAGGATTCGGGAAGTTGTCGGCCAGGGCTTATGCTGAAGGAGCCATTCCAGCATTTGCCTGGTGCGACTGAGGAAAACCCTGGAAAAGCCTCAGGCAGGATGGGCGACGTCTGGGATTGAACTCAGGACCTCCCTAATGCTACGCCAACGCTGAGCTACGGCGGCTCGGTCAATGTTCTACATATAAAAAAAATTACGTCAGTACTCGTAATATTTTGAGAGTAAAGTAATTTGAATTTATAATATAATATCCTGCAAAGGCAATATTAATAATAATAATCATCTATATACACACACACACACACACATACA
>JAGDQP010010161.1:0-21243 GCA_022664845.1 Lepisma saccharinum
AATTTTACCTAGGGCAACCCGCAGAACTTCTGTGATTAAACAGTGTTCTAAATATATAGTTCCGATTATCCGTTGTTTATTTATTGACTGATAATACCTTACAATCTGTATTGATTTCTTTCTTCGATGGAGGTTAAATTTTTTGACCAAAATATATTTATAATTTTTCGTTGTATATATCGTATGAGCTCCTGCGCAGCCTAGTCGGTAGCGTGCTCGACTTCAGTGCGAGCGGTCCCGGTTTTGATTCCCGGTGGGGGCTAAAAAATTTCGGTGTTGACCCAGCATCGTGAGGACAATTGGGGAGCTGCTTTGAATAAAAGACAGTGGCGATCACAGTGAGAGCTTCGGCTCTCCTCTCCCAATCCGTCTGGTCAGCGTGTGAGCAGTAGACTAACCCCTTCCTTCGGGGAAAGGCCTCATCCGCTAGTGGGTTGAATATGGCTGTGATTTATTATATAATATATTCGTAATTTATTTTTGTCCTTGAAGAGCTAAAGATTAGGGCGAAAATAAAACGTCCTTTTTGGAAGATATACATCGTACGATCAATAATTTAATTTATTTTCCCAACAGAACTCGCGGGCCGCAAGAAAAGGTTTGGCGGTTCGCGTGCGGCCCGCGGGGCATCAGTCAGAACCCCTGAATTAGAAGAAACCTATATGTAGTTGCTTGTTTACAAGAGTATTCATTATACATTTGTACAACACTTTTGAAATATGCATATAACATAAAATATATTTTACACTCTCTGTATCTGTATATATCGTAATGTGCTTTTTGTGTGCTATTATTCTGGCGCAACTACTATGTAACGTTGCAACAGGATCGTATACGACGTGGTACCACTGTCTTTACAATATACGATGTAATATTCATGGTAGAGTCCTTATGACCGAAGATCGTTTAATAGAATGGTTATTTAGTGAATAAATAGAGCAAATGCTTATATACGTTTTTACCGACACCAGTTTATTATAAAGTTCTAATATACTCTATATTATACAATGTATTATACAGTTAACAATCTGAGCGTCCCGAACATGGGCTCTGCAATGAATAATCTCGTGGTTCACCTCTTGCAATGATATTTAACTTAGGTTTAGGAAAGGAGATCGTTCCTAGAAAGGATACTAACTCCAGTCCGAGTTAGCAGGTAAAGGTATACCAACCTAAGTTGGGGTTAAGGTGAGAGTCCTGACTCCAGTCCAAGCCAGGTAGAGATGACCACTTTTCAGAGCGAAGAAGTGATAACTTCAAAGGTGATTGGCTGGCCTTTTTACATCCCTATTTGTGAGCGTATTTTCAGTACTTCCAAGTCTTGCCGCTTGGAGGTTGTTGTCGTCTGCTTCTTATGGATGCTTAGTCAGCTTTATGTAACTTTTATTGTTTGTTTACTTTTGTGCTTAACACACTGACCTATTTATCCATATCCCATTACAATATTTTCACAATGGGGCGAGCCTTGGAGCCCAGACCATGAGGGAGCAATGTCCAGTGTTTTTATACTGATGCACAATGTACTAGTGGGCAGCGCTGGTTCAATTGGTGGAGAGCTCACTTCTGGCGCTAGGGGTCGTCGGATCGATCCCTGCTCATGCCATGTAGGCTTTGTGGTTTACGAACACCGTGTGCGTGGGTTTTCTCAGGGATCTCCCGTTTCCTGCCATTTTCTTAATTCTACCAGTTCATCTCATCATCATCCATCCAGCCAGAGACAAAGTTGCCTAAAACCCTTAAAAATTAAATTAAAATTCAAAAACAAAGTACTAGTAAACCCAAACATACGTATCTGCCATTGAATAGAAGCAGCTTGATTCTAGGGAATTTGAGCTAAAGATAATTGATTTTTGCGTATGGTACTTATGATCAAAAATATATATCTTCCTTGAATAATACCGTAATTAGAAATTAACATATTGTATATACGGGATGAGATCATATTTCGGCAAGAATTCATGGTTTTTTATTATATAGTAAAGATGTTTTCGAAGTTGTATTCTCTCTAGGAACTTAAATTCTTCCAATAATTCAAAATATTTCTTTTGTTCCCTGGAGGTTTATTAGTATTCTAATACAAACCATACTTAATAACTAGAGTCGATATCCTTATGTTTTTCAGGGTGAAGATATAGGAAGTATAGCAATGTGGCAGTGAATGCATAAATAATCCCATCATTTGTCCCGTAAGTCTGCAAAAAACAAAAGCAATAGTAAATTGGGATGAATGTGTGAAAGTTTATCACCAATCCTGCTGATTACATTGATTATCTGCAGCGTAAATCATTAAATCACTGGTACGAACAAAATGCACTTTCCATATCTTTTACGGTTTGAAGGAAATCCGAAATCTTAGTGGCTTGGTTTTTAAAGTCCAGTTCGCGACATTATATCTTTCCAGCTTTTACAGGACATGAGGAAGTTTATCACAACGAGACGTTAGTTTGAATCCATATGACTGCATTTGTATGATAATTAACCCACTAGATAACAAAGTATTTAAATTTGATTTGAGTTTTATTTTAGGGTTTTTAGGCAACTTTGGCTCAGGTTGTATGGATGATGATGAGATGAGAGAATTCGTGGAATGAAGAAAGTGTGAGGAAACGGGAGAAAACTCTCACACACGGTGTTTCGCTTCCACAAAGCCCAGGTTCCATGAGATGGAATCAAACGGATAACCTCAGGCACCAGAGGTGAGCGCTCTACGACTGAGCCACCGCATAATGAAGTCCTTGTTCTGAGCAGTAATCAGTTGGTATATAAGAGGAAAGTGGCAAGTAACAAAATCCTTTGGAAACCTAGAATAAGTTATATCTTCTGTCATTTTTTTACACGAAGCAACTGCACTTTTGCAAGGCGTCCTTGTAAAATATTGTTTTACGTGCGTTTGACAATTGAGTACCTATGTACACGTAGGCCTATGTACACTTTAATAGGTCACTGAAACCACACTAAAAACAAAATGTACACACACACATTTAAAGAATAGCAAAACTTTTAATTACACCCCAAACATGCGTGTTGTTAAGCTTTCAACCTTCTCAATGCACTCACATCATTTACTTCTTTCCTGCGAGTGACGTCAGTGATTGGTTCCGCCTACGACCATTATTTTTCAGCTTCGGGCGGGAAGACTGCCCTACTTTCTCAGTATATTATACAAGTACTTTGGACACAAGCTACGTCATTACATTTCGAGGTATGACGTGATTTGTGTCGATGCTACACTAACTTAGAACGCCTGTAGCTCCATCTATGCCGGATACGGAATTTTTTAAAAATTAATTTTTCTCTTGTTTTGATGTGAGAAATCAAGCACCTCTCGAAGTTTGACCCTTACTTTGCAACCGCCCTGTATATTATCTAGAAGAAGTTATAAAAAGATGCTTCGAAAGCGATGAAACATCACTTAAAATGATATTAAAAGAACTGCAGAAAATCTGTGAAGAACATGAATACGTGAATAAAACAACAGAGATGGTAATTGGAACATATCGAACCATAGCAAACATCAAGATTTAAAGTGAAAAGTAGGACAGTTATTTGCCAAGTATTATAAGCGATGATGTGAAATGTGAGAAAGAGCTCAAGGAGAGAATAGCGATAGTCTAACAAAGAGAATCTCTTCTGTGGATCTCTGAACGAAGATCTACGGAAAAGATTAATTAAGGAGTATTGTGTTGTATGGAGCAAGCGAAAATGTAGACATGGAGAAGAATAGAGAAAATAAGCTAGATACAGAAGACGCCAAATGAGGAAGTGTTTAGCACAATAAGCGAGATACGAATAATACTGGAGATCATCAAAAAGAGAAAAATAATTAGGACATTGGCTGCGCAAACATTTTATACTGAGAAATAAAATTGCACGTATGGTATACTCTAGTAAAACATTGAAGAAAATTAACCAAATCCAGTATAGTGGAGAAGGGAAAGAAAAAATAGCACGTTACTAGTGCTTAGTGGATGCCTACTAGTATTATTAAAATAACTCTGACAGAGCCTGAGATGTCTAACGTACATAAATAAAAATAAATAAAAAGATAAAATTTTCAAACAACCACCCACCATTTGATATAGTCAAAGCAAGATTGCATGAGCAATGCACAATTTTGTAGGTTCAGTGCCGTGTTGGTCCAACGCCGTGTTGGTCAAACGCAGTGTTGGTCCAACGCCGTGTTGGTTCAACGCCGTGTTGGTCCTACGCCGTGATGGTTTCGTGTTGGTCCAACGCCGTGTTGATTCAACGCCGTGTTGGTCCAACGCCGTGTTGGTTCAACGCCGTGTTGGTTCAACGCCGTGTTGGTCAAACGCCGTGTTGGTTCAACGCCGTGTTGGTCAAACGCCGTGTTGGTTCAACGCCGTGTTGGTCCAACGCCGTGTTGGTCCAACGCATGTAACCCTTGAAGCTAGAGTTTTTTACTTAAATTATTATTACATAATTATTTCAATATTATCAAGATTTGTGTTTTACCGTGTTGGTCGTATGCCGGTTATTATTGTTGGTCGAACGCCGTGTTGGTTCAACGCCGTGTTGGTCCTACGCCGTGATGGTTTCGTGTTGGTCCAACGCCGTGTTGGTTCAACGCCGTGTTGGTCCAACGCCGTGTTGGTTCAACGCCGTGTTGGTCAAACGCCGTGTTGGTCAAACGCCGTGTTGGTCAAACGCCGTGTTGGTCCAACGCATGTAACCCACAAGTTGCAAGTCTAACCCGACACTGGCTGGTTATAACTAAAATAATTCAAGCTTGTAGGAATAAGCAGTTATGCGTCTTTTCAAACTTGAAATTTATTTGAATTATGTTTCGTTGCACTTCTGCTGTGGTCTCAGTGGGATGAAGTCCTGCACTGCAAAAACTGTATCTTTGAATAGTGGGTATAAATATTGATTTTGTACTCACAATTTTTGAGAGGCAGTGGCGAACCCAGGGTTGGATTTAGAGGGGCGGTTCTTTGTCTCCCAGGTTTTGGGAGGGTATAGATTAATAAAAAAAATAACAATGGTAAAATATGAATCCCTGTGCCCGTCACAGCCTCTGAAAAGTAGGAGGGTATAATGTACCCACATTTTTTTAGGGAGCGGCAAACAGCTAAAAAAAAATCCTAAACAAGGAAGTAAAATCGTTTATTAAACTGAAATTGACCTAAACGTGTTCAAAATGTCAATAGGATATTTCTGTACAGTACTTTAAATAAGGTATTGCGGGAAGGCGGAGTAATATATCAGTTAAGCTACTTCTTCCATCGACCACTGGTAACCTGCAAATGTCTCATTTTGCATCCCTATAGCTACAACATATACTTAAATACGTCGAAAATGTCTAAAACTGAGAGAGGGCTCATGCGATCCGTAAACGCACAGAACCCGTGGTTATAAGCATTCTTGCTTTGAGGTGACTTTTGAGTTCGTCAAGATTTGTATCTGTAGAAACGTTTCGGACCACGCAAGTAAAACGTTTCGGTTTTTTTATTGAGAGGCTGAAGTTCAATTCTCTTGTCCTCCAGTCCATCAATTTTAGCTTTTTGTCCAAAAATACTTGCTGTGAATGTTTTAAGAAAATAAGATTTATTGTAGCTGTCTTTAAAAGTAATTTTAAGTCCTATGCTTTTCTCAGTGGGAAAGGTTGTAATATCAATGTTTGGCATTTTTGCTGTAAGTAATTTATGGAATTTGAGTGGGTTCATAAGTACTTTGTCAATATTATTGATTATTATTGTATATCAGTGCTACATTCTTTGGAAGTGATCTATTAATCGGATATATTTTGTTGGTCTGTATCCGTGGAAGATTCTGTCACATTACTTTCTCAGGTGAGATCTCATATTGTAATATTTGGTTTGCGTTTTTCATAGAAGAAGCTTGGAGTACGTTTGATAATTTCTGTCAATTGTGCTTCAGTGTAATCGGTTATAAGCCTCAGGACCGAAGTCATGATTTTCAAATTAATTGAAAAATGTTTCTTCATCGAGAGTGGATTGCTGAACCCCTGAATTGTCTTCTACACATGCAAGTGTATGCTTATCGATTTTCATTAAGCTTGAAATGAAATTATGTAGGGAGTTGAGGTCTGGTAGGGAATGTGGATACACATTCTTAATGAAAAAACAGGCTATTTTTTTCCGGGTTGCTAAAACTATTTCTGGGAGTAGGAGAGTGTGGAGAGAAAGGTTTCTGAATAGTAACTTGTTTTGTGCAGTTGGTCTTTGGAATTTGTTGCCCCAGCTTTTACATCGTTAGAGTGTATTGAAGAAACCTTGCTGTCAGTGAAGTAAACCTCTTCAACGCCGCGAATTTGCAGTGTATTTCCTTTAGCTTGCTTAATTTTTGGAGTACGCCTTGTACTATGAGTTGAAACATCCTTGTTTTTGGAATTTGAGAGTTCTTTAGATGTTTATTTTAACAGTCTTGCATCTTTTGTCTTCTTGTCAACATTTTCTTGTCCGGTTGAGGTGTGGTCTTCTTTGCTCTGCTCTTTTTTTTTATTTCTTCCAATGATAAAGGATACGGTGTGGGAATGGAAATAGGGTTGAGTCTAAGTCTGATTAATTCAGGTACAATTTACTCGTTTACCCTAATCCGGGAAACCTATCCTAATCTTTAATTACTGTGGACCGATTTACGAAATCTGCCTAGTGACCCTTAAAACGGCCTTCCTCGGCAATCGTTCCGCGAAATAATAACTGGGATATTTCTCTATTTATTAGCATTTGTAAGGAGGATGTGCTGGTTTATTGGTTATGATTTAGCTCATTACTTATTACTGTGTAAGTGCCTTTATACTCTCAGATTGCTTTGATCCGGAGAACCTTTGACATAGGTCCTTCTTGTGTGAATTAATATGTAAAAATTCAGAAATGAAAGCCTGATTAAGAAAATATTGAAATCAAATATTAATTAACAATTATTTATTTCTTACAGATTAACACAGTAAATTATACGTCAAAATGGATAGATATAAAATGTAAATGGGAAGTATAAATTAATGCTAATACGCTGTGTAATAGTAAAGTTAATAATATTGTGTTCTGGAAGATGAATATGAGAATCTTATGGTAATAATTTTACTCAATCTTAGAGAATAACTTTAGCTCACCAACCAGAATTGAAAATGTTGAAATTTCCTTACAGAAACAGGCAAATTCAGCAATAATATTAAGAAAGTTTTTTTCTTCAAAATATTAATGACTTGAGCGACATCTGTACAGCTACTATAAAGTATCTGTAGTAGTCTGAAGAACTTATAAAAACAAACTAATAGGCCAAACATATTTATAATTACGAAGAAGAATGAATTGAAAATACTTCTCATTTTAGACGAAAGACGCGGCGTTAACATTTTCATGAACAACATTTACTTCTTTCTAAAAGTTTAGTTAAGTCTTTATATACACGAGCGATTCTGCCAGACTCCCCCTGGGGGGAAGGGGGGTGTCAGCCCCAAAACTTCGAGACCACCTACAACTTAAAAATTTTTGCTGTTAGAAACGATAGAAACCGTGCAAAACTCTACTTACACCAAACCCAATTTTGACTTTGCACCCATCTACCCCAAACTAAACATCCCGGCGGAATCCCTGCATACAGCGACATAGTGAGCGGGTGCACCCTATGAGCAGAGTCATAAAATATTTTTTTAGTAGGTCGCTTCCCTGTTACACTAGAGTAGGAGTGAGAGACTGAACGCAAGTAAGCTTTTGTATTCGTCCTCGTTCCTGACAGAAGTATAGAAAGCATTTGGTCTGCAGTTGAGCTGAAACAAGGTGGGAAGATGGATAATTTGCCTGACTCTTAAGAACAGTTTCGACAGTTAACTGTTTATAGTAAGGAAGAATAGAAGTAAATATGAAGAAAACAAGAAAAACAACATATCTCTATTTCTAAAGATTAAAACATGTACGTCATTTTCATCGTACGTTAATTTGACAGAAGGACCACGTGTTGATGTTATGTTTAAGCATATGTGTACTATATATCGGCCATCAAAGGAAGTTCTTTGAAATTTTGAGTAGTGGAGTAACTCTGATCAAGAATCGTTTATTTTGACTGAACGGTGAAACGAAAATATGCAAGCCAACTAAGTTATGTTACCTTATTGTTTCCGATGTCAAGAATTTACAAGAGGATTGGCGGGTGTTCTAAGCATAGGTAATGGACAAAGGAACAATGAGTTCTGTTCTAAGAGACATAAGTAAAGAAGGCAGCTGGATAATATCCGAGGCAACAAGAAAATATGGAATTCCGAAAGGAACACCGCTGTGTATTGAAGCCCCATAAATTTCATTATGGTAATGTTGTGAATACACGCGTTCGAGCAAACACCGGAAGAACTTGCTAGATACAAGTTTCCATGGAGCAGGACGCTTGGGACAACTGGAAACGGTTGTCAGGGTTTTAAGTCATGTGGAATTTCCGTATTCAATCACTACGTAATACCTGACCATGTGTATGATCCTAATTTATTACTAACACAACGAGAGGAGGTTCCTATGAGCGGCCAACAGAAAAGCTAGCCATAGATGTCTTAATCAAATGCTGCTTTGTAATGCACCTGACCACAAAGCAAAGTATTCTTAGGAAGAGATTGTTCCACTGCCAAAATTTAAAACTCCAGAAATGAGAATGAAACAGCAACATCCTACTGCTATTCTTACTTATCCAGATTACGTCAAGAGCATTGGTCTCCACAAGAAAAAGAAACAGTGCCAGGTAAAAGGAGTTAGTGGAAATAATGACTTTCATGGATTTCGTTGTCGTTCATTCTATGAAGCCACTTCTACAAAGATTTCAGAATGGATGCGTTGCCATGTATGTAAAGCATGGTTTCATGCTATATGTGGGTGCAGAGAAGAAATAAATCAAATGTGAAAATGTGTGCAACTTTATGGATTGTAAATATCAAATCCAAGATTTGTTTACATATTTGAATTGCCTTGCTTCTCTGAAAAGAATGTTGGCCATATGTATTATCCTTCGAGTTTTATAGCATAATCTTTGTTTTATTTTGTTACTAGTAATAATTATACATATTTACTCTGAAGTTTAGTTTAAGAATGGTAATAATACTTTAGTTAGACCGTTCATAGTCTCCCTCAACTTTCAGGTGACTCTCGAAGGTAATATACGTTCACTATTTATGTTATAAAAAGTTAGAAAGTTATTGAGAATACTTACACTTTTGCGTGTTGAGACCTGAGTGATTTTACATGTGAAACAATACATTACGGAATAAACATATTTGACACAACGTGTGTGACAAAGGTTCAAACTTGCTTTGCTAGTGTATAACTCGCCGCATGCAAACTTCGGGAACTGGAGAATCTTAAACAATGAAGAGAAGAAAAATAGAGCTTCTGAAAGATTCATGGCAATCGACGTAAAGGTACGTTTTCCTCCAAGCAGGTGATGTAGAGCCGCAGACTCTCAGCTGTAATTAAATGTCACTGTCTAAGCGCGTAGTAAGCGTCATTCCAAGCGCGAAGACCGCAGTGATACTAATTATAGGTGGGGGTAGGCTGCGTCCACCGCTGAGCGTCTTCAGCTCGGCATCAAACGCCATAGACACTGAGGAGACCGTTCCTTAATAGCGCTATTCATGCCTTATAGTGTAGACATATTGTAAAAATTAGGTAAAATATTCTTTAAAAAACATGAATCTTGGTATACATATCATCTAAGTAGCATACAAAATGTCCCCAAAATTCAAACTTGTGCTACAGACGCCATCTTGGAGAATGCCGGCCAAAATTCAGTTTTTCTATTTAAATTTTCGCGGAAACAGCATCATATTGAAAAAAAAGAAAAAATGAAATGAAATTTGTTCAGCAAAAAAATATGAATCATTTTTGTAATTACTTTTTTTTTTCATTTGACCAGTCTTAAAGCCACAACATGACATCAAGCGAAAACGCTTTTTTAGAAGCCAAAATATTTTGATCAGTTTTAAAAAGCATGGTGTTTAGTATGTAAAAAGTTCCTGGCCACCCAAATAAAATGTGAAAAGTTCTCCAAAATCAAAGTTGTGCTACACTCGCCATCTTGGAAAATGGCGGCCAATATTCACCTATGTACAGTTTTCTCAAATACTATGAAGTACTTCAAAAATGTTTTAAATAAGTTTGTTCAGCATAAAAGTATAAATCTTTGTTCTAAAGGTAATTCTTTTCATCGACCCAGAAGCCACAAAAAGGAACAAAAGCTAAACTTATCGTTTAAACTTGTATCTTCATTTGCTTTTTTTTTGTTTGGTTTTAATGAAGGTACAAGTTAATGTTAACAACATAATAGCTCGCAAAAGTTTTGCTTAAAGTGATTATACATTTTTTAAAACGTAACATATATGATAACTTCAGTACACAAAATCTAGGCACTAAAATTGAATATAATAAAACTGCAAGTAATCCTCACAAGTTTACGATAATTATTAATATTACTGAAACCTGATAATTCCAGTATGCTTTCATGTAACTTCCCATATACTCAATTTAATATACATTTTTATCTATAAAATTTACCAACGCAGCATTTTAAATCAGGTTGTATTTTTTAATAGATTGTTCTCCAATAACCACTTACTTGAACTTTTGAATCTCTAAATTCACTGCTTGGGTTCTCTTCCGCGTGATGTTCACATGTCTTTGGTGATACACAAGTTCAAGTGAAATTTTGGCAGTGAAATTTTCTAAAGCTCTGGTAACTTCAGTGCTAGTGGAAGGAATGATGTCCATCGTAAAAGAGTTTTCTCTGTGATATCCCAGCCATGTGTAAGGCCACCAATAGATTTCATATGTCTCATTAGTGATGTTTCTATTACAATATCAGACCAAGTACCAGACCAAAATCTGGGAGACCGACGAATGGAGAGATATCCAAACTTGCAGAAACGCTCAAGCTCTTCATCTTTCATCTTGGATGGTAGTTCAAGAATTTTTGGACATAGAGATGTGAACTTTTTGCTTGTAAGTTATGACCTGCAGCATGTAACATATCGATTACTGTATTCAGGTGGAGTGTGCCGGCCTGGTAGTCGTGCTGTCTACGGTGGTAGGCCAACGACTCGAAGGTCCCGAGTTCGAGTCCCGGCAGGGGCATGAGTGTGGATTTTAATGGCTAAAGGGCGAATCGTGACGGGTCGAAGTCCAAAGTTACTAGACTGACCCATATAAAAATAAAGTTTACGAAAGTTTATAAGGTGGAGTGTGAAGTTTCTGGTTCTTTCAGCTCTAATAAACTCCGTATTGAGGATAACCATCTTTTATATAATGTACGCACAGTTTGGCTATCCTACTAGTTTCTTCTGCTTCTTTGCAGATCGGTAAAATATCTGACGCTATGGTTTTACTTGCTTTTGAAGTCACGATATCTTCTGGGGTAATTTCTTATTTGAGTTAAGTCTTACTCGACTGGAGGATATTTAAAATTAAGTAGTTGGGTTGAAGAACGGCTTAATCCGGGTGAAGATATTTAATTTTGTTTCCTGGGCTATTTGCTTTATTAGACTTCCAGGTGTAGGAATGTAAATTAATGTAAGTGCAAACGAATAAAAGTAGAGTGCAGGAGGCTTAGATAAACGAACGCTGCCGCATAAGCCGTTCTTCCGTAGAACTGTTAATGATTCAAGAATGTCGTATGGTGCCAAGTCAGATATCACTTTATTGCACTACCAGCGCACACGGGTTTAAATGTGCTAGCAAGAGGCAAAAAATTGTTAGACATGAATATCAGTCACGAAGTGCTTATCTTTATGATTGGGTTAAGTAACTTATTTTCTGAGGACTTGGGATTTACAATTGGTTAGGCTGTCAGGAACTTCTGAAATACGTTATAGCAGACGAAAGTCTAATATTCTCGTGGAGGTGCCATGCCAGACGATGTCATTACAAAAGACTTTTCTATCTCCTGGCTTAACAGAGAAGATCGTTCGCCTAGAAAAATTAGCTCGTATTTATTGGAGAGTAGTGATAAGGAACTGAAATGGATCTTATAAAGATAGCTTGCAAAAATAATGAGTAATTATAATGGGCAATTGGAAGAAGGTGGACCAACGAAGGGACTATACCTTTACTTTCAGTGATCCTCATTAAAAATAATTACAGTTCACTTCTCATGGAATGCTGGTTATTCTGCTGGTTTATATCAAGCTTGTCCAGTGATTCCGCTAGATCCCCTGTTGGGGGTCACCCCCAAATTCTCAATAACACCCTCCAAACTTTAATTTTTACGGTGAAAAATCGATAGAAATCGTACAAAACTCCACTTACACTCTCCTAATTTTGACTTCACACCCCTCAAACGAAAAATCCTGGTGGAAAACCTGAGCTTGTCTGAAAATAGAAGTTATAGAAAAATATCAATTTTCTTGTGTAAATGTGCATATCTCGACATTTTCTTCTGATAAAGTAACTGTGTACATGATTTCGATTCAGAATACTTTTGTGACTCCGTGACAAACAGCCTGTAATTATTTTCAGTGTTATCACTGACCTTAAAGGTCCTTCCTTCCATCCATCCTTTGTTTTATGATACATTTTTGGCACATTGTCCACCTTCATTCCAACTGCCTATTATAGTTACTCATTTTTCGAACGCTATCCTTATAGAATTAATTGCAGTTCTTTGTCACTGCTCTCCAATTAACACTCTAATATCGAGCGAACTTCTTTTGGTGCGATCATCTATGTTAATCCAAAGGTTTAATAAAAAAAAAAGTCCTTTCAAATGATACCGTCTGGAATCACTAAACTGCGTTGCTTAGAAAAATAGCACAAAGTTTATGGAGTATACACAAAAGTCACTTAAAAGATCTTGAGCAATCATTACCAATCCTGAATTTCCGGCTTCAAGAAAACGTGACTGATATTTCAGAAAGCAATATAATTGTTATAATAACTTCAAATATACAATCATGTTCTAAATTCTAATGTTACACTCACGTTTCTTTCTGCTTCAACCGTTCTTTGATATTCCACCTTGATTGTAACACGTACTTACCTAAAACATAAAAGAGAAGAACAGTCATTGGTACAGTTTTATTATCTTTTTAGTTGGTCCAACAAGTTATAATACGGTAAAGACATTGTAAATACAGACAATAACACATTATAAAAGTAGAAATATTCATATTTAATTAAGTCATACGGCATCAACATTAATCAATGTATATTAAAATGAGTTTATAAACACAGTGTGTTTATGAGCTACGCCGGCAAACTTCGGGAGATGATTCCTTACATCAAAACAAGACGAAAATTCCTATGACATATTTTCGAAATATGCATAGTTTCAGAGCTACAGTCTGCCGAAAGCACGGGAAAAGTTAATTTTAGAGCTTCATTTTTCTAACACCACGAACAGCAGAGTTGATGTGGCATGGTACCCTAAATTGCGGTTATTTTAATTAGTTTCATTCTTAAGATATGAAAATAAGACAACTTTACTTTCACATATTGTCTCTTTGTCGGGCAATGCTGTGTTTTATAGCTGAGTGGAATTTCTCTGTATTATTAATTCATTTTAGTTAGACGGATTATTGACGGACTTTGTCTCACATGCGGTTACGTAATTTGAAGCAACTTCGGCTCAGGCCGTATGGGTGATGATGGGAGAATTGGTGGAATGAAGAAAGTAGGTGGAAACGGGAAAACCCCGAGAAAAACCATGCATACGGTGTTTGTTCACCACAAAACTCACATGGCATGACTACAGATCGAACCGATGACCCTAAGCACCAGAGGTGAGCGCTCTACCATTAATCCACAGCGGACCCTAACATAATGTAAGTAAGACATAAAGAAAATTCCTGCCAGAATATGAGTAGGAAGTTCCCGCCTCAGTCTACTAGGACACTTGACATGACCAAGATTGAGACTGAATGCTTTCGCAGAATTTAACTTTATTGATTAAATGAATTGATATTAACGTCCTAAACGAGATGGTGAGCTTCTAGGGGCGGAAGGAGGGGAGCTACAGTATTTGGTAAAGTGGGTTCTGAATTTGCCGCAGTAACAAAATTTTGTCATAACGCCTTTGGATTCTAACCGGGGTAAGATGAAGCCAGTTTTCATGTTTGCTGGGGCGTGTTAATAAGATATTACTTAATACTTTGTAAGATGTTAGGAGTAATGAGATTCCTCGGTAATAATTACTGTCAGATTTATCGCCTCTTTTACAGACCAGTGCTCCGCTCAATAAACCTTGGCGGGACTTGAACCCGTGACCACACACACATAAAAGAGAGCACGATTATCTCTCAGCCATCCCGCGATCAACTTAACCATGTGTAATTTACATATGTGACATGATATCAACTCTAAAAGTTCGATAAGAACAAGATCAGACTATGTATTTTCAGTCCGACAAACTAATAAAGAAGAACATCAAACTAACGAAATGACATCACCTTGTACGCACTAAGTCTTATAAGAAAGAAGAATTCTTCCTCCACGTCACCAGGAGGAACCTCTCAAAGAGAGAAATGAACAGGCTTTTCTCCTCTTACTGCACGGATTAATGAAAGATTTTTCATTGACTGAACACCGCAGTTTTGAGTCCAACTCCACTCCGAGTTTGATTCCACCTCTAGTGCTACGACCAACGCTAAGACTTCCATCTAAAATGTTTCGTTGTTAAGAACTTTTGTTTCTTGAACTCAAGACTTTCAGTGAAAGACTTATCCGCTGCCGAGATTCTGTGTGACAAAGATTACATCTTCACTTCAGCATTAGAGAAGATCTACATTTTGCGTCAGTGTTTGTTCTTGCTGAAGACAGCACTAATCTCCTCCGCAACACATCCATGAGTTTAATTTTAATTGCGAGTGTCTGTTACTTTCACTAGTGCTAAGTCTGTCATACAATGCGAAAGACAAATTTGTTATTCAGTTGCGTAGAATTCCAAAATTGTTGCATGTTACTACTTTGAGTACTGTTCTATCCTATACGAGCTAAATTGAAGTTTACAATAGTAAAGACTGCGAACAATGCCTTCAATTTACATTCTTCTTTATACTGATGTTTCCTTATTTTTCGCTTTCACTTTCAGTGAGGAAAATATAATACAGGGGACATGGGATAGATGAACATATTTTGCTACATTAGAAATTATATGTGTTTAAAATATGTCTCTCTAAGGAATGAATAAATATGCAACGTGTCTTTGAAATTATCCCCCAAGTTTTGGGACTGATCATTCACATCAAAACATGATAAACGTTCCTGTGAGGAAATTTCGAGATAGTCCTAGTTACGAAACCACAAGCGCTCAAAGTTAAGGAGGCATCAGTACAAATGACGTCATATGTCGAAAAGTAATGACGTAAGTCGTGTCGGCTTAGTAGGTCACAATTGATGTAGTACCCAATACATCTGTTTGTGATTGGCGATGTGATTTCTATGCTTGCTCTATTAAATCATTCAATTCTTTGGCAACAACATTCTTATGTAGTGAAAACCTGTCTACGGCACACTCTCTCAATCATAAACATTGCTTATATGAATGTATGGGGTACTACTTCGTCCTTGACTCGACAATTTACACGGTTTACGTCATTATCTGTCGAGATATGGCGTCATTTGTGACGACACCGTCATAACTTTGAGATCGTACTGCAAGTAAACTTATGTTGGAATCAGTCACAGATTCCCCTCCTCACTTTTATGCGGAGACATTAACGAGTTTGAACCGATTTGAGGCATAATTTCTGTTTTTGATTTCCGTTTAAACTTTCGGCTAGAATCATATTTGTATTATAATATTTCTTAATATATATAAAAAAAATGAAAATTCATATTGAGCCTTTTGACTACCAGAGTAACAGACCAGCTCTTGGAGAAAAACCTTGGTGGTGTTTTTGTTTTTAACAATATTTGACATTCTAAATGCATACTTTTACACTTTTTAGGAGCTTTCTTTCAAAAAGACACATTTATACAGTGACGTAACTTTTACAGAAGACGAAAACTATGTTTCTCTGTGAGAGGACAAGCACCATAATTGTGAGAATTATTTAATATTGTGACTAGAGGCACTGACTAGTTGCAACATTAGATCATTCACAAAATTATAGTGCTTGTCCTCTCACAGAGAAACATAGTTTTCTCGTCTACTGTAAAAGTTGCTTCACTGTATAAATGTGCCCTTTTGAAAATGAGCGCCTCAATTGTCCATGCATAAAAGTAGACCAAATATGCTATTTATGGCAATTGATATACAGACGCTTTAGAACAGATTAAAGTAACACATATACAATTTTTATCAAAGATTCTTGGAAAATTGCTGAAATGGGTGTCTTTGCATGTAAAAGCGTCTACCTATGTATGTGGATTTTGATAAGAGAACAATGGGGAATTTTAGCAACTGAAATATTAATAACGAAAATTTGGGAGAGCGAGTATTGTTTGGTAAAATAGTTTTGAATGCATAGAAACATTTTTTTTTTCCTATTTCATGTCTATAGAATGTAGTACTAAGTCAAAACCATAAAGTGTAATGGTGTAGCAGAAACAAATTTATTTACAAATAAATGATACGGATTTTATTCAGGCTGTAAATATACCACTTAAAGCTTTTCGTTATAAGTGGTAGCTTATTAGTTCATAAAAATCAATGTATTTATTAAAACTGATAAGTGAGTTTTCTCCAACTCGAGAACTAGTTAAATAGGTAAGCACGCCGCGCCGTTTGGACCCTTGTACAAAGGCATACCACCGATAATTATTTTTATTCTCTGGCTTGTAAGAGCTTACCGTGATTACAACAGTTTGACAACGAATTCTTGTGGCTCTGAACAACGGAATATCTTCGATAATGGATATATTTACCATCATTAATTATTTCATCACCAAGTACTTCACCAGTGTGTCTAGCCAATGGATCTGCAAACATTAACCAAGAGTGATGAGCACATAACTTGCAAATGTAATGTAATGCAAATAGAGTGACGGTGTTCTTGTTGAACTGCTCCATGATCATGAATCCTTCCAACATTGGACAAACTTACATCTTAACTGATGATCTTACATCATTCACCATTTGGTGTAAAGGAATCGTCTTACGCAATCCTTAAAAGAATCAGTATAATGAATCCAAAGTCACTTGAGATATCATTTGAACTGGAATCATAACTCTTACCGAATAAAGATCCAGATACTTTCACATGAGCTCCTGATCCTCACTGGCTCTAAAGTATGTTGATTATTGGTAGTAACGCTTTACCCACATTGCCCCATATACACACACGGTGTTACTCAGAGCCAAATTTACCCCTAAATGGGTCCACTAAATCCTCCAATTTATATATATATATATAAATCACATCCATATTCAATTCACTAGTGGATGAGGCCTCTTCCCGAAGAGAGGAGTTGGTCTACTGTTCCCTCGCTGACCAGACGGGTTGGGAGAGGAGGTGTGCGTGTGTGTGAAGGCCTCGGCTTCTCAGAAACAGCAAGTAAACCAACAAATATTAAAACACAAATATATACACATTGCTTTTTAATAGGATAATAATAAAGCACCTTCTGTGTTACTTTCTCAACAGAAAACGCTCTTCGCTACTGATTTGATTCACAATTAGCAAAAGCCTCTTAAGAACTGAAGTGTGCAATTGACTGTAAATATTTTATTTCAAGATTGTGGTTGACGGTCTTTAGATCTTTTTTCTTTAAAAATGTTCCGCGATATTTCTTTTTGTGCTGTTTACCACCTTTTGTCCTTTCAACCACTATATTCCACTGTGTATTTCAGTTGTCTCAGCTTTGAAACTTGAAGAACTGGAGGAGAAACTTCTCGTACTTTAGCACATCCTGAATTACTTCTTTTTCAGAGAAACAGAAAAAGGAAATAACTCCCACCAGTCCCGTGAGTTTTTTTTTCTCTATCCTTATTTTCTCTCCCTTTTGTAAGCTGAGCTCGTACTTGTGAGCTTGAAAGCCAATTACCAAGTCGTCACCATCTTGAACTGGCGTCAAGACTTCTTGCAGTCCCTTGGGACTCTCCAATTAACCATTCTCTCTCTCTCTTTCTCTCCTTTTCCTCTCACTATTTCTGTGTACGTCTCCACATTTTCTGCTTTTATCGCTACAGGAGTCTTTTTTGGGAGAATGATGAAGAATAGGACAACATTTCCAACAAGGGAAATGCTTTCAATGCCCCTTTGTTTTCATTGCTTGCATCTACATGCATTCCTCTTCGGCTGACTGTGGGTCCTCCTCCGCCATTGTTTAAAGCATTCCACTCCATGCTTATATACATTTCAAAAATCCACAGTAACTTGTAAGACAAACTTTGGTGTTGTCCAACCATTACATTTTTGTTATTTGAACCTTGTAATCTGTCCCACTTACAAAAGCATTTCTATTCTTTTATTTTGTTTGAGCAGCACGTCAACAAACAATTGTTTTGAAAGTATTTGAGAGTTATAATATGAAACTGACATTCAGAGAGTCTCAGGTTTCATTCTCGGTGAGGAATTTTAATTTATTTGGTTATTCTGACCTGTTTTATATGACACCCATAAATTAACTTTTTTCCTCATTTTCCTATAAATGAATTTGAAGGAAATATTAATGTATTATACGCAATTGAATACAGTTATGAATGATAAAATACGAATGTAGTACAAACAAAAGTCTCTTCTACAACAGTTGCGTAGAAATTGATTGCCGAAGGTAGTTCTTTAGTCTCTTTAGAACAGATAAAAGATCATTCGTTAAAGTTGGTGATCGGTAATGAGACAAATATTCCCAATGGCAAGAATAAATGGCCGATTAAAGCAGCCTTCTATATACTGGTCACATTTTGAGCTTAGTGTCTTGAGATGAACACCAGTAAAGAATCCGGATTCAAGTCCGGCTACAGGCAGAAAATCTTTTCGCTCACTCAGGTAGGCTAGTAGAAAGAAGAGACTCAGTAAATATATTCTCATTGAAATAGGGAAAAAAGCTTAGAATCTTACTGTGGGTAGCAGAACTCCACAATAACTCAACAAATTACCTGACGACATTCTGCATGATTTCATAGACAAAGTTAACATTATGGTGGAAAAACTCTTATAATGATGCGATTCCACAACCTGAATAAAACTGGATCTTCACATGGAAATATGCAAAAACGAATAACGATTTCTACATTAAACATACAAAACGAGCAACCAGAGCAATGACAGTAACACTGGACTTCCTCCGAACAAAACAAAATTATAGCTCTGACAAAGAGGGAAGACAAAGCTTATAAACAAAAATTTTAAAAAATCCACCACACATTTTCAAGAAAAGCAGAACTTGTTGTTAGACAAACGGCACTCAACTTCCCAAACACGTAAAACCTCACATTGACTCACTTTCGGAAGTGAAATGTTCTCAAACCTAAATAAAACTAGAACTTAAAAAAAAGATGAAGTTCTAATTTGACCTACTTTTAATTCAGACACCCGCAACATATAGGTCCTAGCTCTCCTATACATCCAGTCAGCAAATATATATACATCCAATGAGAAACATAAAAAGGGATAGGGTTAAAATTGACCCAAAAGGTCCTACCGCTTATGCAGTATACTGCCAATATTGATAAAAGATAACTACTTGTTATACTTAGCACAAAAGTGACAATACTCCAAACAAAAATAAAAGCTATTTCAAAAAATAAACAAGACTTCTCTATAAAGGACGATGACGCAAGTTGTTCTCTCCTCTGGTAATTCTACAAACCGAACCCGGCCATTATCCCGAGCCAAACGACTCAGAAATGCTCAGGAAAGAAAACACAAAAAGAGGCCTACTAACACTAATGTTATAATAATTCTGGAAAACACTCTGAAAAAGCGCACTGTTGCTTAACTACACGCACTCTAACGTAACCAATGCGCAGATAATTAACAGGATACGTAGACAAACCCAAAGCAAAAATAAAACAAGTTAATTATTTTTTTAAAATATTCTCAATAGGTGCGCACAAAGCAAAAATATCAGATGATTCAACCGAATCTATTATTCGGGGAGATAATGAGCACTAGCAAAGCAGTTCAGCAATGCCCTCTAGAAAATTATAAAGGCTGCTTAGAAATGTTTACCAAAACAGGATTGAGGGGTGTGCATTTATTTTCAAAACCTTGTAATCACACATTTCAGCTAGTATGTGCTGAAGCAGAACAATGAAAACTCAACTCTTCTAATCTATTCTAAAAGGTATAAAAGAGCAAATAGGCAGACCAAACGACACATCTTCTATACACTTATGCCCGAAATGTTCATATAGGAACAAAAAGCATATACCCAAAATAACATAAAGGTGGTCGAGTGGCAATCGCGCTTATCTATACAATACGGAAAGTCATAGGCTCAATCCTCGTAGAAGTTCATGAAACGATGGTTTGGAGTCTATTTTACCAAAAATCTGTAGGTTCAGTCTTTAAAAGTTGAATGACTTACCTTAGAAGTTAACAATAATTCAACATCAAACAAAACACTAAATGTAAATACTTATACAATAACAAAAAATTCCCCATTAATACTAATAATCTGAATACAGTCAGATTGGTGCTGTCGAACACAAGAAACGGGTAGGCACTAACCAACCGGAGATGAGAGAAGCATCAAGTATAGGTAGGCCCTAAACTTATGAGGTTTCACACGGCAGGACTGTGAATCAAGAACCACTAACAAGAAATAAACTCAAAACCGCAGCGAGCAAATATTTATGCAGTAATTGGCATCACTAAAAGGGATGCAAAATTGGTACTTATACAGGTTAAAGGAGTACCATGCCATAAAATTTAGAACCCAATCTGGAATACGAACTGTTATGGTTTCGGGATGTCCGGGCTCCATGTCTCATGCCAGAATAAGTTTCAAAATAAACAAGTTGGTATTTAATTGTAAAAATGAACTATTGACCCAATAATTTTAACAATTCCGATTTGTTACTTATAATGTACTGTTCCTCTTGTATTAATAAATAATATTCTTAAAGATATTCAATTTTTATTTTTTTCCTATATTTTACCATTTTAATCAAAATATTTGTGTTATCGCTGCGCGGCACGAGACAGGCAAGCAATTTCGTGGCATACTAGTGAGCCAATGCATACCCTGTGAAAATCACTTCTATGGACAGACGCCGCATGGGGTTTGTCGGCGATTTAATTGTAACTTCATGCAGACGTAATGCAGAATTATTCTTGAGCGGCACTGATATGAAAGGAAAACATATATATATAAATATAATATAATATAATATATATATATATAT
>JAGDQP010010161.1:21343-44729 GCA_022664845.1 Lepisma saccharinum
GCCATATATATATATATATATATATATATGGCAACTCCCTAGCCGAGCTTGTCTACCGGTTCCCGTAAGATCACCGAAGTCAAGCAGCTCTGGGTCTGGTCAGTGTTTGGATAGGTGACCGTTTCAGCACTCCAGATGACCTGTGCGGCGTCCACCCAGCGTCGTGAGGCCAATTGGGGAGCTACCTGAATAAAGAGGTAGCGATCACAGTTGAGGGCTTCGGCTCTGCTCTCCCAACACGTCTGGTCAGCGTGGGAGC
The DNA here is from genome assembly GCA_022664845.1 of Lepisma saccharinum. Lineage (NCBI taxonomy): Eukaryota > Metazoa > Arthropoda > Insecta > Zygentoma > Lepismatidae > Lepisma > Lepisma saccharinum. Next base: position 21,603 of record JAGDQP010010161.1, read on the forward strand.
AGTAGACCACCTCCTCCCTCCGGGAGAGACCTCATCCAGTAGTGGATTGAATATGGCTGTGTATTATATATATATATAAATTTCTTTACAGAAGACGAAGATATACACCCGACTTAAAAACGAACTACAAGTAAAAATAAAAAGTCTACTTAAAATCTTTTTTCCTATTTTCTATTTTTTGTATGATTTCGGGGCAAAATTAATTACTATAACATGCAATTAAAACGCTGTAGCCTACATTGCATAGCACGTTACAAGTAGTTGTTTTGGGGGTAAATTTGATTCCGAACTTCTACAAGGAATAAAAAAAATAACAGTATTTTTTTTACTTAACAGTGTGTTTTTACGTCGGCTTAACATGTCCTTTTACGTTTTAGTGCGTTTATATCCTCACACTCAGTAGGGGGGGGGGACAAGGCAAGACAGGAGGCAACCCTTCCCCCTAAATGATACCTCTGATGTTGAAACTAACATGACTGACTGTTGCACATTCTCACATTCATGGGCATTTTCTAACATTTGGAATTTGGAAACTGCTGGAAGCACAGACAAGTTATATCCAGAGTGGAAACTTACTATTCGTCTCATGTGATTGACCACTGCTTCATATCACAAAATTGCAGCTAATTGAGCGTGATGTCACACTACGATTAGTAGTGTCAATTCCAACTACAAACTTTAATCAGTGGTATATAAGTTGACCAACTGGCGGCGCAGCGGTCGCAGAAAGCGCCACTGTGTGCTACTCTACGGTTATAAGCGTTTTCAGAATGCGCTTTGATATGTCTTATCAGTCTTCCCTTCTCTGTTCCCTCTACATAAAAGCCTCACTTCAATTACGGCAGTTAACGAGCTGAGCCAATTCTCATAAAACTTCATATGATTTGCTCCACGAACATAAATTGAAGAGTGGAAATGGCAAACGTTCTAAGTGCCAACTTAAAAAATTTACAAGAGAAAGAGAAAACTAAATAGATTTGGTATCACATAACGTATTCCTTCCAACGTAATGTAATTGTTTTTACATCTTTCTGATTTATTTGACACTTGGAACAAGGATGGGGACATGTAGGTGGGCACATCGAACTTGTTTGTGGACAAACTTGATTTCCTCAAACAATGGCACTTGGAACGTTCGACATTTCCAGTCTTCAAATTTTATATCGTGGAGGCTCTTCCAGGTCGGCGCTATCTACCTCCTTTGTAGTACTTTCTTCAGTAAATGAAGCTGTTGCCAGGGGTGATATTCAATCAAAGTAGCAACCGGTTCCCGCCTATCACGACTGTCACTTTAAATGTTTTCACATGAATCACATGTTTAAGAATAGAATTAGAGTGGAAGAACTACAAAAATAAATCACCTTCCTGGACATGTATTTTAGACTTCAATAATATTAGCGTTGCCTTAAAAAGAGCGAGGTTTGTGCCTTATACTTTAGGTCAACTAACCCTAAATTGGAAGCTGCGGAGATTACGATTCTTTTTAAACAGAAAGCGAGGAAAGACCCCTTAATGTATGAAGTAAATACACAAGGCTACTTAAATACGCAATAAACAATACAAGCTTTATCCATAGTTCTTTCTCGATAAACTAAAAAAAGAAATAGTTAATTCAAATTATTAGAAGATGAAGAGCATTAAATTGCTTTAAATTCTGAAAAATTGAATAAAAATATTGCACATACCTAATTAATATTACAAGTGCAAACATTATAATTTTGTATTGTAATAAGATTAGGTTTTATAAGATGAATAGGGAGAACTACTTCTTTTGTCAGTATATGCATAGCTAGACAATCTACAGGTACTTACGTATGTATATGATTTAAAAACCAGAAGAATTATAATTTCCTGAAGCTTTTATGACGTCCTCCTTTTTCTTCGCCCTTCGGTTAGTTTTTCCACCAACATTTTATCTACTTTTTCTGGATCTCATTTGTTTATAGGTAGAACTAGAAGGTTCATGTCCATCTTATGATCGGTGTTGCTAATCACTCAGAGTGTTTCTTCCTAGTGTGTCATGATGTTGAATGCTTGTTCTGCTTTGACTAAACTAACGTGTGGGTGATTTATTTTTACAGCTTTCTGTGCTGTGATGAGAGGAGAGTTTTTATTTCATACGTTCCTGTAATCCATAAAGTTCGTGAAAACATTGGTGCTGGGATCAAACTCATCACTTTACTCAAACATGACATTTTAGCTTCTCTCCATAAAGTGAAATAAGCAGATCCGAAGGCCAGGTGATAGTATTCAATACTGAAAACAGTTTTGACACTGCCCTCTGGCGATATTTAGTTTGAAGTCTACTTTTCATGTTGTCAATACCATTATTGACTATCTAGTCTCTTAATAATCTCTTGAAACCTTCATTTATTCAGAAGAGAATATCTTGAAGGTGTTAAGAAGTTACAGTTTCCTTAATGACGACTTGGTATATATTAAGTAGGAAACATCCTACTCAGTCGTTCAGCTTTCATAATGGCAGTATCTTGCTTTGTAAGTGATAAAGAGAGGACTGACAGCTCTTCCATCTTTCAACAAAGTAAGATTTTCCAAAACATTTAGATTGTCTAATGGGCAACATTTTTATTTCTTTCCTGTATCTAAAATAAAACTTGAGACCAGATAAGATCTCCAAATAGCTTTTATGGCTGTAGCTGGAAATTCATTTCATAATCTATCCATGAATTCTTGGGGACCTATGAGTCTGTTAGCTCACGTTACAACAGGAAGCAATTGAATTAAATCCTTTATTTTCCACCTATTAGTTGCATAATGAATCGAATCGATAATTCGATTGATTTAACAACTTGTTCTGGCGAACCGGTATGAAGCGGTTGAATATAATTACTTGCTGTTGTCGAATATTAGCAATATTGTTTCTTTCAAATTTCCAATAAAGCGCTGTTTCTTGTCTATATATACACCTTGCCTGTGGTTCAATGTCTTCAACTGATACAACTTTCAGGAGGTTCATATGAAAAGTACAATACTGAGAATTATTAAAAAACAAACAAAGAAAAAATCGACATGCAGAAAAAATGTAAAAAGAAATTCTTCTTTGTACTGACAAGGAATTGAACCCCAGTCTTCTAACATTATTCTGGTATTATAAAACATTATTTCTGCGTATTGTAGGATCTGTATATGTACCTTTTTGTATATTTTTATTTTTAAGTTCATTATTTAGTTATTTATTGTCCCCATGAATCACTAGACAATAAACTACTGTATGTCTGTGAAATTAGCAGCGGCAGATATAATATTGTAAATTTTAGACGCTCAATTGTTACTTTCTCGTTAGTTGAGTCTGTTTTATTGTTAGTTAAGCTTATTTTAGTTCTTCAATAAAAAATATAAATGCCAGGCCAACTTGACTCTCAATCCAAGTCAAATTGGTTTTCACAAGATGACAATAGAAAATATATAAAATCCTTAGTTTACTGTAGGTTGCTTCACTTTCGTTCCAGATTGAAACGGTGATGAGTTGTAGCCTCTCCTTTCCCACACTCCAGCACATCATCGCTACACTCCTTGCTGAGGGCGAAACCCCGGTTGTCCAAGAGGTTAGCGTTCTATCTTTATCTGCGCGAGATCACGGATTCAAGTCACGTTGCAGTCTCTTGAGCTGAATTGTTCTGAACTCATTTTACCAACAATTTTAGGTTCCGTCCTTACAAGAAACCGTCAATGCACTCATGAAAATAAGCCGAAATTTTGCTGCGAGAATCTAGGTTCTATAGACAATTCATATATACAAATTACCGAACTGCAAGGTCAAAGTTGAAATACTGGATGGCAAAGCAGTTATCTAACATCAGCTGGACATCCCTTCAGCGAGTATTAATTGACTGAATTGAAATTAACATCCTAAACGTACTGCTGAGCAGTTCGACGGGATCTACAACTTTAGGCAAAGTGAACACTGATCCATTCAGTTCAATAGATTGTCATGGAACTTCAACCCATAAAGAACGAGCAGACAAAGTGCGCGTGCAAACCTCTTGGCTAAACGTAGGTCTGTCTTCAGTCAGGAAGGTAGAAATGGAGTTCTGTGGTGTGTTGAGACGTTTACCTTAATGAGTGAGTTTCTTTAATAAAGACCGGGTTTTAACGTAATATTAAGATGTAAAATATGAACCAAATAAAATATTATCAAGTAAATAACGCTAAATATAGGCTCTAATACGAATAAAATATAAAATACAACTAAATATTTTATATACATCAAGATTTTCATAAACACAAATCGGCAAAATATAAGAAAAAAGTCACGGGTTGGGAACAAATACACTATAAAAATATATTTTTGTACATTTTGTGTTCACATCTCTTAATGTGGCTCTCTTTTGTGCACAAGAAATGTGCGAAATGTGAACCTAGGTACGATAAATGTCGGATACGTATCACACCGTGCTGAAGCAGAAGTTTGAAGGAACCGATTGTGGACTTCTTTACCAAGATAATAAACCACGACCTGTTGAGATTTGAAGATTATATAAATGCACTTTAGAAACCTTAGTTGCTTTCCACTCTAGTAGCATACATATTTAACAAACGTTTATTGAACTTGAATCTAATGCTATTAAACGTTGAATTATACGTTCATTTGTTCTTATAGTTTGCAGTTTCGTGATTATCAAAATCGTGTATAGTAATTGTATTTATATTTTATTCACAAACAATAATAAATAACCACTGGCGTTACAGACCGAAAGGTTCTGAGCCTGCCCCAATGCCATCTGTACGCGTTTGGTGGAACTGTGTCCTCCTGAGTGACGGCCGTGGGGTCAGCATGCGCGTCACCTTGACCACGAACAGGTGTATCAGAGGTCTTCTAGACCAATTGGTCGTCATGTCACGTCACGAAACCAACACGGAATTGGACCAACACAAAGCAGAGATTTCATTGTTTCCTTGTTATACAGTGTTACGTTTGAACAGTTTTCTACCAGCAGCGACTGGGAGCAGTGTTGTTACTCTCCAGTGTACAAATAATAGGACATGGAAAAGTTCCTAACAATAGTAATAACATATGGAAATAGTCTCACATCCCCGGAAAGAAAAAACGCCGCCGGAGATGTGCAAATACATAATCGGATTATTCTGAAGGAATTTTGTGTCTGAAGTATTAAGTAGCATAATCACATTTTAAAATCTTTTAAAACTCTCAAATATGAAGTTTCCGTAGCTCACTTCTTAAGAAGGAATCTCACATGTATGGATTGATTCTAACCACAAGAAGAAACCCGGTCACCTTATCAAGATTTTGCCAACGCGGCAATTGGATCAAGATTCGATCATCGGGTCGGGTGATTTGGTCAAGGTCAAGTTTTGGATCTGTTGTTCACTGGGTCAATCGGGCAAAGTTTCGAGCTAGTTTCAGCTCTAAGCCATACATGTACGAGTCCTCTCGTATGACTGAGACAGACCAATAAATACCTCAAACGGAATGGCCCGCTTTCGATTTGAACCTCCTCCTTACCTTTACCAGTTAAATCTGATTCTTGAATACTAACAATAATTAAAATCATATATAATTTTTGCGAGGAAGTAAATCTAGCTTAGAGGTTAATTAATTCTGTTGACATACATACGCTGTGCTACACAACACAACCTCACGGTAGACACTCGATTTGTGTTACTGATCACAGCAGCTGATACTGAGAAAATAAAGGACATAGAAATGATGTCTTTTTTATACGGAGAAACTGTTCGTTTGTAGACAACTGGGTGAAAGCCGTATTGATTTTCTATAACCAACCTCACCAAGACAAAATATCCTCTGGAGAAGGAGCAAAATAGATCATTCGGATGCGGCGTGGTCTTCCCTCCCAACGTCGTTCACCACCTGCAGAGGAATTGACGAGGAGAAAGAGGTACTCTAAAAGAAGAGAAAACAAGAGGAACGGATAAGTTGGGAGTGTGTGGGTGGGAAGAATACTTCTGATAAATTGAGAAGAAGAAACTTTTGCTTATCAGTGGATGAACTATAAGAAACAGTTCTGAATGAGCACTCTCGTTATGTATAGGTTCATTAGCGAAGAAGGATTGCTTTCCAACCTCAAGAAATGAAAAGTAATTTTGTAGATCGCTTTAATTAAAAAGAATATTTTGATGAGCTGAACTGGCAATTTCTGGTCTAAGTGCGTTAAGTCTGAAAGAAGATAATCCTCGGTGGTCATCATCCCGAGGTACGGATCAGCGACAAAGTTGAGATATCATTTCGGCTTTTGCGTGGTGAAACTGAGATAGCACCTTGAAAACCTCAGTCAGGATGGTTGGCAAGACAACTTGAACCAGCGTGCTTCTCAACAGGTGACATAAAGTTACCGGTATGTCTCGTAAACAAAAGAGTGTACCTTGCGGTTCGAAAAAGATGTGATTGTTTGGACTGTTAAAAGTAAAGCTTGCGTAAGAAGACTACACAGAAAGAACGAGTTAAGTTAGTCACCATATAGTTTACTAGATATATTTTAAGACCAATAAACTTAATTGACCAAAAAGGCTTTACTTACAGATGCTTATCAGAATAATGGAACACCTGTAGTTGGCAACACGTTAGATGTATTTGTTGGCAGTGGTGTCGTGGCGACCGCAGCGCCGGACTGCTGGTGGTGGTGTGTTAGGTCGGTCTCCATACTACGTCAGGCGTCGTGGAACAGGAGTGTGCAGTGGCTGCAGCAGACGGAGGTAGTGTAAAATGGGACACCTCTCAGAGTTTCAAAGAGGGCAAATTGTTGGTGCGCGGTTATGTGGAGTGAGTGTGACGGCAGTGGCTAGTGTGTTAGGTGTGTCGCCAGGGACAGTGTCGAAGGTGATGACGGCCTACACAACACACGGGAAAACCACATCGGGGAAGCGGAACAGTGGGCGGAAAAAAAGCATCAGTGACAGGGCACGCCGGGTATTAAAGCGCATTGTCACGCGGAACCGTCGTGCCACTGCGGCGCAAGTGACGGAGGAACTCAATCAGCACCTCCCCCAACCTGTTTCGACAATCACAGTCCGCCGCGAATTACATGACATGAACTTACGGGGTCGTGTTGCACGGGCCAAACCTCTCATCAGGGACCAGAACGCTTTAGCACGCCGCAAATGGTGCCGCGACCATGCAACTTGGACCGTTGACGACTGGAAACGTGTGGTATGGTCGGATGAGTCACCATTCACCCTATTCCAAACCACGGGCCGTGTTTATGTGTGGAGAACGCCCAAAGAAGCGTATGATCTGCAGTGTCTCCGCCCAACTGTGAAACATGGCGGCGGCACGGTGATGCTGTGGGCAGCAATATCATGGTTTTCATTGGGTCCTGTGGTCACACTTCGCGGACGCATCACTGCCAACGATTATGTCGCAATTTTAGGAGACCACTTACATCCTATGGTCCGGATGTTGTTCCCGGACAATGACGCCATATTCCAGGATGATAATGCACCCATTCACACAGCTGGAGTTGTTGCAGCGTGGTTTGAGGAACATCGGGATGAAGTTCAACACCTCCCCTGGCCCGCCCAATCCCCAGATCTCAACATAATTGAACATCTGTGGTCCATCTTGGAAACACGACTCCGGCGACGATTTCCACCTCCATCCTCTCTCACAGAACTGGCCGATGCCCTGCACGAGGAATGGTGTAATATTCCACTTGCTACCATTCACGACCTCTATGCCTCCATCCCACGTCGCATCAAGGCTGTTCTGAAGACGAAAGGTGGCCCGACACCATATTAATCTGGTAAGTTGCACTTTCGTTCAGGTGTTTCCATTATTCTGATAAGCATCTGTATATATGAAGACTATAGAAGAAGACTATAATTATAATTATTGCCCAAATTGAGATAAGGGGACCATCTGTTAGCTCTTTGAAGGGCCTTTTAACAAACTATCATACGCGAAGAGAATATGCATAGTCCACCTTTATCTTTATTTGATGTTCAGGTATACACAATGTTAATCCTAACTTTTAAAACGCTTTCCTGTAAAATCAAGAAACTAGACAAAGTAGGTTCTTTTCTTGTGGTCTTCAGGTTGAATGTCGATTTACGAGAATAGAATGATGAGTTTAGCTCGAAGTTTAAGAAAATAAAAAAACTGATAAAAAAATGGACTTCCGTTGTTTTCGTGTACGTTTCATATACGTACATGTAAATGTTTTAAATATTATTTGGGTCGTAAATCTAAATGTTATGTGACAATCTAGCTGGCAACTTTGAGTGCAAAAATATCATATGTAAATACATTGTAGCCAAATCTGCATGATGATTATATGAGGCGACCTAGCTCAATTGGTAGAGCGTTGGTTTTGCATTCGGGTTCGATACCACCAGCTGACCCTCCACACAAGGTTTTTTTTTTCGGATTTTTTCTGTCACACCAGGCAAATGCTGGGATGACATCTTTAACTCCTCCCTTTGTCCTTTCCTCTACCCTATTCCGTCTTAGCTATAGATGGCTAAAGGACAATTAAAAATTCTGCATAACGATCACTTTGAAATGATATTTCGTCAGCTTATTACACATTTAAAGCAATCTACAAGTGCCACTTTCGCTTAAATTACTCATAAGACGAAATGCTACAAATTTCCTGACTTACAACACCAAGAAAATCGATCAACCATAGACAAAATATACATCACTTGCCAAAATTGAAAATAATGCAATGAAAACACAAATCAGTAACTATTTCATGAATTGCAGCTAAGAAGTAGAATTATTTGAAGTCGGCTTTTCTGCTCACGATTTCACGACATTATCACAGGATCTCATAATAACAGACTGACTTAACTGTGTAGCCGTAATAGGAAATTATATGTACTTTTGTATATTTCTGGCTTTTCAAAACCTGAAGTCTCTATAGGCCATCCAATCAGGTACTTGCTTATTGTGCCAGTGAGTTAAGGATTTTCTTGAACTCGCAGAGAAATATCTGTTCTCCCTTTCGTGAACAATAATCAATAGTCTTTCAATTCACTGGGAAAGATCTGTGTTCTCATTGTATTGTTTCGGTATCTGTAAAGATGCGTATGAATTTTTATTTAACGATCTTGATTTGATCGATATCTCCGCTCTTGTAACTTAAGCCACAAAATTTGTGACATTGCGTCCTGTAAGTCATGTAACATAACTAAAGTTAAACCCGTGCTTACGTGAACGTTGGTATATGTTTACGAAATGGCTTTCCAAGAGTAAATCTTTAGGCCGACTTTGCTACACTGTATTGCTTATGGCATTTTGCATTCAATGTTCTAATTTAAATTATGCGGCATAACATTCATTTTTATTATCCAATCAACATTCTAATCATTTAAGCGTACGATTTCTTCTAAATCATTTATTTTTATGAGAATAACATTCAATTAAACATTCTCGTCAGAAATAACGTCTAGTGAACAACATAACTCATTTCCAGTAAAACTGAACTTAACTGAACTGTTAAAATTTGAATTAGTAGCCTACTAAAAGCGTTATTATTTGATCAGTCCCATGTCACGATATAATATGACACTAAATCCAGTTCCCTCTTCCTTTAGATAACTACATGAGGATCAAATTAAGAAATGTTATCTCTTGCAGTGGCAATAATAATGTGTACTCGGCACTGGTCCCTACGTCAGCTTAATATTTAATTATCAGATCTACTACTTAACAAGTAACGTAAGATATAAAAGGGGGAGAACATAAATGCAGGTTTTTAGCCGATGTTCTGTGATTTCACCAGCCCCCTCTGTGGGGGGGTGTCATCCGCAAAATTATCGAAAACATACCATCTTTAAAATTTTGGCGGTGAAAATTCAATAGAAACCGTGGGAAACTCCACTTACATCTTCCGAATTTTGACTCTCCCAAAACTGAAACTTCTGGCGGAAACCCTGCCGATGTTTATTGCTGGTGTTGGTTGTTGAGATTATCAAGGTCATATCACTCTTTTATCACCCTTTTTCTCTCCTGTAGCTTCAATGGTTCAACTTCCTGGGACCGTAGAAATTCAAGTGAAACCCTCAGATCATATGTTTTCATATGATGCTACATATGTTTTACGGCCAAGACGGCTATCATGTTGGCATTTACCTGTTGGGGTGAAGGAAAACCACTACGGTATATTTTAGACCGTTTAGTAAATAAAGAAGTAGATTCGTTTCCTTTACAATAAACAGGGGATGCACGTTAACGTAAACCAAGCTGCCAAAACCAAATAACTTGGATAAACGTAAAATATCTTCAGTAAAAATAGGTGAAAATAGAGAAGTGAAAAAAGGTTAAAATCGTGATCTGGTGGTATCCTAGAGTAACAGATAAGGGAAGCATTTACTGTTCCCTCTGTCTATTAATCTGAATATTTTCGTACATGCTCGTTACCAAAAATTGAAAATAACAACGCTGTGTTCTATTCCCAAGCGCAATAATAAAAACTATATTAGTGTGCTATTTAAAATGATAGATCTGTGGCTATATAGCGTTCCTTTGATAAGATATTAGAATCCAGTTTGTATTAACCTATTATAAATTAAGTCAACCCATCAATCGCCGAGTATAAGTATGGTTTTCTATGAAAATACACAAAAATAAACTTATAATCGAGCGGCCGTAGCTCAGTTGGTAGAACATTGACTTAGCAATTAGAAGCTCCTGGGAGCCATCGCAACGGCCATATATTCTGGCTGAGGTTTCTCTAAGGTTTTCCCTCAATCACACCAGCCAAATTCTGAGATGGTACCTACAAATTAGGCCCTGGCCGACTACCTTCCGAAAATGCTTTCCTTGACCCTATCTCGGCCGAGCTCTAGGTCATAAATTTAAAATCAAACGAATCTTATTACCAATTTCATTGCTCTTACACTGTATCGAAAGTGACAAGTTAATATAATTTACGATGACTTTTCTAAAGCCTTTGATACAGTGAATCATAGATAAATATTTAGATATACCTCATCACTTTAATTTTCCGCCATCAGTTATTCAATTGTATTCTATTTAGAAAATCGCAATCAGTTCATTACATACACTATATGTAGATCACTAGATTATTTAGTACCAGTCGGTGGTCCCGCAAGTTTCGATTCTGGGACACTTACTCTTTCTATTACTTATCAACGATCTTCGTGATTGCCTACAAAATCCTAATAAACGTCCTAAGGTTCGCAGACGACCTTAGAATTTATCGAGAAAAAAAAAGTCCCAGAATAATTGTGAGCATCTCCAACAAGATCTGAACATTGTAGCTGGACTCTGAAAAGACAATTTTGGCAATGAACGTTAACAAATGTCATTCACAATTTTCCTAAGTAATTGACAATGTATTTTTGCCCAGGATATAATCCAATAGTGAGAAATTGTTACGGGCGGCGATGAACTTGTGAGTTCCGTAAACCGTATAGTTAGTTAAATATAATTTTACCATCTCCAGAAACAGTTAAGAGACATATCTTTTATAATTCGAAACTAAAGTATGATGCTCATATCGATTATATAATAGGGTGACCATTCAGTCCCGGTTTTCGGGGAGTTTCCTCGGATTAATACGTTATTATTGTTTTTATTTGAAAGAAACTTTCGAAAACGACTTCTGTCTAGGGCTACCTGATATATTTTTTTCAGGGGTCGTAATTTTGTATTCTCTACGTTTTCGCTATATCCTTGCACTGTACTTCTTTTGTTAATTCTCTTTTCGAAAATGACATTAGGAATTTTCGGATTGACTTAAACGCTCATTTCTAAACTCCAAATTCGAGGATTATAGATAAAAAATATTCAGAATTGAGTAATCTTTCATGTAGTGTCGTGGTGGTGGTGGTGGGGAAACGTAGTCAAATTGACAGTTTCAACAAGGAAGAAGTTGAATTATCCCGATTCTCCCCGGAATTACTGGAAAAACAATATGGATACATTATATAATAAATGAAACATATAGAAACCTCGGGTTTTTACCCAATTGGAGGAGAATTCCTGCAAATGCTTCTAACACTTTATCAAGTCTATGTTGGTTCAAAACTTTAGTACCCGCCCGATTTACATTTGGAATGTGTACCCTAAATGTAATACATACAAACTGGAAAATTTCAATCGCAATTTCTGAGATATCCACAAAGAGATATGAAAATGTTGATATGATGAGCTTCCAACAAAAGCGTATTTTTACATAAAATGGTATTTCTGTAAGTTGTTTCACAATCAACATAGATTCTAGTAAACTACGCTAAATTTTAATTACACGCTCCACTTTGAAATAGATGATTGGATATTTCTTTTCTATTGTAAGAAACCGCGAACAAATATACGCAAGCAGTCAGCAACATGGAGAATGAACACGATCTACAATATTGTAAGTCAGTGTTTCTCAACCTGTGTTCAGCGAACTTGGGACAGGTGGATCGCAGTCAGACTTAAAAAATGTAATTTTAAGTGGTGATTCAATTTAATACTTTACTTTTGTTTTATTTTACTATGTTCAAAATCGCATAGTATCAGTAAAACTCATACAATTTTTTGGAAAATTAGGCCCACAACACAACTTACTGAGCTTTAGAATTGTCTCAGACATACAACGTATTACTATTGGTTCTTCGATTAAAAAAAAAAAAAGGGTTCGGTAATGGTGGCATAAGTAAAATGCTTGGAGAAATGAACAAGATTAACGTCAATATTAAAATATTCAGAAGGCATGTAATGAAAGGGCTCGACATGTGAGTTAACAGTTTTAATTACATATGAACAGTATAAATGAGTGTAACGTTTTTTTAGCAAATAAAATAGAAAGAAAACTAAAACAAGTGAAGAGAGATATCAAGTTTTGAAGAAACAAAATGGACGATGCAAATAAACAAACTAAGTTTTAATGTATTTTGAATTTAATAAAAGTAAATAGGAGCTAATTAGGGGACTAGAAATTATTAAGACAATAAGAATTATACGCTGTAAGAATTAACTGTTTCGAAACCAACTTTATATATATAAAAAAATAAGGTTTCCATCCTAAGAGACTCACATATTCGTTAAAAATATTAATATCAATTCAATGAATCAAATATCCTTTAACACCTCAATTATCTTTGCTAGTGATATTAGTTCCTAAATGTCGTAGTAATGTTAATTGCACACTGAGGACTAGTTTTTCATTGTCTGGTTAAAGTACAGGTTAGCTAGTAACTAACAGTTAAACTCTAACTGGTGGTTTACCCGTTTTTCAATGTCTAGTTAATGCATAACCAACAGTTAAATTGAGCAAACTGGTAGTTAAATTAACCCGTACTTCTACCTCCAGTTAACGCGCTAACTGGAGGTTTTAATAAAGTTTGGCAATTGCCACCTGTGAAAGATGTTGCATATGATTTCAGATTCATCCTCTTCCGATGAAGAGGATGATAGAATTCTATTAAAACACATACAGAGAACATCACAGTTCTTCTACCCAACTTTTTAACATCTTTTTTTTTTTTTTTTAATTCAGATTCAGTTAGGTGCGGTACGAAAAATTTTGTTTTGTGCTGCCTGGGGCATGAAGTCAGTTTGTGTTTGCACTCCCTCAAAATGTAAAAGTTACAAGAATGATGGAAGTGTGTGGTGTTATAACGCAATGTTTACTTTTGGAGCTCCGAAAATGTAAAATTTACAGAAGAAATGTAATATTTTCAATTTGTGTGTAAGCATTGAAACGGAAAATATAACGAAGGTTGTAGTGATGCAAATGTGAAAAAGCAAAAAAAGTGTCTGGGAGTTTATTTGATTTCGAGTTGAGAGTGCACATTGAGTGAATGTTAAAATGCAGGTGCATCGCATATAATGAAAAAATGTTGTAAGGTAACTTTAACTGCCTTTGCTACTCGACATGTGTCCGTGATTTTTCTATCAAACTACGTGTCATTCATAACATGAAGTATGAATATTAACTAGGTCGTTAGTATTCTTACGCATGTCTCCATATTTGTATGTGTTGATCAACATGAGTGCTTATTTAACAAATTAATAATAACACATGATATTTAGAAACGCTTTTTGGATTTCTAGTTGTTGCTAGATGTTATGTGTGAATTATTTACAAGCGAATGAGTAATGCTGAATGTATACATGTATCAGTAGTTGACGGAAGCTGTGATCCCGAAAGTAAAGAATATCCATATGAGTGTGAGACAAACTCATAAGTTTCCCCAAATGATAATGATAATAGAAAAACGATCATCTTGATGACTGGCAGCTTCCTCAAGTTATTGACTCATGTGTACAAACTATACCACTCATTCCCTCGCAAATAAGTATTACTGACGCTTCTATAAACTAATAGTGCCAGGAATACGAAAAGTATCACGAAAAGCTGTGTCATTATTATTTCGTTAAATACTCAATCCAGTTGGTCAACACACAAACATGGTGGCGTGTGAATACTAATAGCGACACTTCGATTTATGAATGACACTACTTTTCTACGAAAAATCATATACGTGTCGAGTGAGTAAATACGATTATTTAAGGTCAGGTTACAAAATTGTGTTCATTATACGCGATGCGCATGACGTTTGTCATATACTCCATGTGCTGATTCCCAACACGCAACCACATAAACAGTCCCAACTAATTTTTGCTCTTATTTCATACTTATATGACTCGAAACTTCGTTAAATCTTGCAATTCAACACTTCCACTCACGTTGGAAATCTTACATTTGTGTTGCAAATTTTACATCTTTTTGTTTGTCATTAAGTAAAGTTTACCCAGCAAATAATAAAGCTAATGGAAACAAGATGATTAAATATCTCTTTACCCCACTTCGTGAATTATTTACAAGGGAATGAGTAGTGTAGAACGTACACATTGATCAGTAGCTGGCGGACGCAGGGGTTCCAGAAGTGAAGTTTATCCATATGATTATGAAGCAAACATAATACTCACAAAATGATAATGAAAAACAATAATAAAATTATTAAACATTACCCCAATTTTCACCTTACCATATCCCTTTTTCCCTTGCGAGAGTACTAGTTGCGGGCAACAAAAAAGAAAGTTTAAACATTCATATTCAATTTCATGAAGTACATGAACTTCGCTGACTACCTGTTGTGTGTTTTTTTTTTATAATTACTGTGAAGTATATAAATACAGAGATTCTGTTAGACCACCCAATGTGTAACCCCCGAAAATTCTTCAGCACAACCTCAATTTTTTTACAATTAAAAATAAATAGGAACAAAACTGCAAAACTCTGTTTACAAGCTCTAATTTTGGCTATACCCTCCCAAACTGAAAATCTTAATTACTTTGTTAGTTACCACCGAGCGAAATAAAACGCATCCAAAAACCGAAGAAATTTGTTCTCTGCCTATGAACTCTTTCATGAAAAAATCATCAATTCCATTTACTGTATTTCTTGCTTGTCATTGCTTAAAATCGCACTCATGTTCTTCGAACTACCTGTTTAGTTCCGCTTTACTTTACTTTATGGGCCGCAAAAATGTAAAAATTACACGAGAAATGTAACATTCCTAACGTGCCTAGAAGTGTTCGCATCCTAAATGTAAGTTTTGAAATGAAGGTGTAAAATGAGAGAGGAATAGGGAAAGGTGCTAGGGACTATTTAGTTTCTTCCGCGTTGGGGGTTAATACATGCATTTTTTAGAACCCCATGTACATCGTGTATAATAAAAAGCATCGAACTGGACTTCAACTGTTGACTGGCCCGAGATACTGTCCGTGTTTCTTGTGGCAAAATACGAGTAATTCATAACACGAAGTTTCGCCATAACTCCTCACGGGGCTATGCTTATTATATGTTGATGAACTGCATATTAATTAAATGATAATGGCATGTAGCTTTACGTAGCACTTTTTGGAAGCTGGGTTGCCGGTAGGTGTTTATAGAAGTATGTGTGGTAATTGTTTGCAAGGAAATAAAGAGTATAGAGCCTTACATATAGCACGGAAGCTGCGGCCATAACGTGGAGTTTATCTATTTTCCCAGAGTGTATAAGGATATGCGGACCAGCGATCTAAAACCGTCACGCCTACGTAAAAAATAAACTTTGTAAACTTAATTTTGTATTGGCGATTTTTAGTAACTGAATTCGGTCCGTCACGATTATGAATGCGATACTAATTAAAATTCAGATCCATGCACCAGCCGGGATTCGAATCCGGAACCTTCGAGTCGCTTACGTAGCCCCCAAACCCACACGGCTACCAGGTCGGCGTCACATATACGTATTTTTTTTAGATAGTAACTCAACTCTTTACATATGTGTGTTTACTACCTTATTTCTTTATTCCACAAATCTCTTAATGCAATCAAACATTCATATTTCTTACTTCAGAAAGTAGTGAATTTGATGCGTATTTTGTTTAAAACTTACTGTGCTATCCTCTATTCTACTGTTTTCATAATTCCTGAACAACTCCCTAGATGGCGAAATAGTAGAAATCCGTTGCCAACCGTCGCACTGCTCCCACTAACTACCAGTTAAGTAACCAGCAGTTAAAAGGCAAATGAAAAATGGATATTAAAGTTAGAGTTCAGGTTAACTTTAACTAGCAGTTAGTTAACTGGAAAGATAACTGGACAATGAAAAACTAGCCCTTAGAATAACATACGTATTGTGAAACTATCCAGAAACTGGTGAATGAATACAATACTGATTTGAAAATGCATTTCTTCAGTCTCGTATTGTAGTATACAGCCTATAGCACTTGATAATTATGTCGTTATTCTAAATCAAACTGCTAGGCTAAGCATTTATGTTAACGAATAAAAACTCTTTAGGAAGCATTGTAAGTTCTGATCACCTGTCATCAGACATCTGTGGGTGAAAATTACGGGCGCTACAAAATGTCGGATTTTAAAGAAAGGGGAAAAAAAGTGAATAACGTTTTATTTATTGGGTATGACTACCGTTCTTCCAACATTTATTATGGAGAAGGGCAATTAATTTTTATAGTATACTGAACAAAGTACGTTTTACGATCAAATCCATAGCAACGTGAAAGCAAAATATAACCGAATAATTATGATGGATACTGACAACAGGAAGCAGAAATAGGCTTACCTAGATTTTGATTTGTATTGGGAATCTCTCTTTCTCTCTCTCTCTTTCTCTCTCTCTCTCTCTCTCTCTCTCTCCCTCCCTCCCTCTCTCTTTCTCACTCTCCATCTCTCTCTTTCTATCTCATACACACACATACACACAAACGTGGAGGGAGGAGAAAGAAAGAGAGAATGAGATATGATATACAGGGTTCGACATGCGTTAGGTTTATTTCTTTTTGCAAAATGATAAATATATCATATTTTAATTTGCGAAACAAATCTTTGCCATTATATGCTAAAGTTACTATTATGAGATATGTCCTTAAACTGTAAGAGTGGGCATGTCTTATCCTACATATTTACGAGCGGTTGAGGACCACAAAGAAGTTTCTTGTATTATTCATTCCCTTGGACTACAAAAAAGAAAACACAAGTGTCATTTTTTAACACGACGTCTGGAGACAAAAAAGACATGTTTGATAGAATGTTTTTCACTTTCAAACACGTATAACACGTTGGTGGTTACATCGTTTTAAAGAAATTAAAATGGGATGAAAAACATAACCACGCTCAAAGAAAGAAAATGAATGTCCAAACGAACTTTGTGCCAAATGTTTCTGATGTAAAAAGAATGGTTTCCGCTCAATTCGTCGCAAAACATACGGCATTAAATTTCTTAACCTGACTCTCAAAATTAAAAAAAAAAATAACTACATCAATTTCGAAATTAATTTGGTCTCAATTGTTTTTTTTTTTGTGTGTGTGTTTGTGTGTATGTGAAGCTCTCAGAAGCCAGCAGACTGTTCATTTCCAATACACTTTTCAAGAAACCGCCCCAGAGGAAGTGGACATGGAAAGGCCCAAATGGGACCAAAAAACGAAATAGACTACGTTCTATCAAATAACAGGCAAATTCTGCAAGACGTGTCTGTCCTGAACAGTTTCAAAGTCTCGAGTCATCATAAGATGGTGAGATGTAAGCTGAAACTAAATATTAGACTTGAGAGAAAGAAGCTTATCAGAGGAAAACCACCACTTTTAGATCTGGAAAATCTAAGGAAAAACAGAGGGAGACATTCGAGATAGAACTAAGCAACAGATTCAGCGCCTTGGAAGAGTTAGTGGATGAAGAAGGCATCAATAGCAGAAATAAAATACTGACTGAGATGATAAGAGAGACATCCAAGGAAATAGAAAAAAGAAACAGGCATCAAAAAGAAAAAAAAAGAAAGCAAAATCCCAGAAGAAAAGGAGAGAAATGAAAGAAGAGGAAAATTACATAAAGAGGATTGAGTACATAGAACTAAATAAAACCTCAAGGAAAAAATAAAACAGGATGTACGAAGATACAACGAAAATCTTGTTAGAAATAAAATCGAGGAAAACAAGAGCCTGAAGAAAACCAAACAGCAGCTCATGATAGAGAAAAAGCAAATAATTGCAGTTAAGAGACCAGAAAGGACCGTAACACGAAATAAGGAGAAAATTATAAAAAAATATTTGAAAATTTCTACAGAGAATTGTACTACTCCGAAGAAGAACTAGGAAATGAAAATTCAGAAGAAAATGATGTAGAAGTCCCAGACGTATTGAAAGAAGTAGTGAATAGTGAACTTCGAGAGATGAACCGAAAATCGCCAGGAGAAGATGGACTCACAGCAGAGATGTTTAAATTCGGAGGTGAAAAAATGAAAGAGGAACTTCCTAAACTATTCTCGATGTGCCTGAGAAAAAGAGAAATACTCAAGTTGGAATAATGCTGTTATCGTTTTGTTGTACAAGAAAGGGAACAAAGAACGCGTAGAAAACTACAGACCAATTAGTTTACTGTCAGTTCTATACAGAATGTTCACCAAAGTTATTTTGAATCGTATTGAACGAGACTTGGATTTTAACCAGGGAAGGGAACAAGCCGGATTTCGTCGTGAATTTAGTATAATGGACCACATACAAACACTGAATGAAGTTATGGAAAGGACTAATGAATATGAACTTCCACTGTGTCTCGGGTACATACATTCTGAAAAAAGCTTTCGAATCGATCTTCTTGGCAGCAGTACTTAAATCACTTGAACATCAAGGCATCGAAAGTGCATACATCAAGTTACTGCGAAACATTTACTCGACTGCCACTTCTGTCATTAGATTGCATCAAGAGAGTGAAAAATTTAAAGTTGGAAAAGGGTTAATGCAAGGAGATTCAATTTCTCCAAAACTGTTTTGTGCGGTCCTGGAGAGAGTGTTCCAGAATTTAAACTGGGATGAAGTTGGAATTAAAATTAATGGCGAATATCTTCATCACCTACGGTTCTCTGATGATATAGTCCTGTTTGCTTCAAGTGTAGAAGAACTACAAACCAGAATGGAAGAACTCAGTAGTGATAATTCGAAAACAGGCCTTAAAATGAATTTAAGCAAAGCAAAATAAATGTACAATCAACATGCTGCAAAGAAGGAAGTAAAGATTAGCCGAGAGACAATAGGCATAGTTGATGAGTATGTTTACCTAGGCCAGCTCAAAACACCGAATGCCAAGTTGACGGATGAAATAAATAGAAAATGTAAAATGGCGTGGAGTTCGTTTGAAAGGACTATACGTTATTTTCAAAAGCAAACTACTAATGTGTCTGAAGCGTAAGGTTTATAATCAATGTGTCTTACCTGTGATGAAGTACGGGTGTGAAACTTGAACATTGAATGTGCAAACGACTCAAAGATTGAGAGTCTCACAAAAAGCAATGGAGAGATGCATGCTAGGAATAACCAGGATAGACAGGAAGACAAGTGAATGGATTCGCGCACAAACAAAGGTAGAGGATGTAATCAGGACTGCGAAGAAGATGAAGTGGAAATGGGCCGGTAACATAGCTAGATGAACAGATGGAAGCTGAACAACAAACGTACTACATTGGATTCCTCGAGAAAAGAAATGACCGAGATGACGTGCGTTTTTCAGGAGCTACATGGATGAGGATATCAGCAGACCGAGATATGTGGAAAGAAAAGGAGGATGCCTTCATCTAGCAGTGGATAGAAAACGTTGAATATGATGATGAGTATCGCATAATTTGGCGACGGTTTGAGCACAAACGGAACCTTTTCTGGGAACATCCGACATAAACAAAGCAGAAACTATTGTTTTCGACTGCATTTCGAAATTTGTATTTTCTGCGTATTTGAGGGTAAATCCCCCCTACCCCCGCTTGCAAAGTGAGTAAGTGAGTGTCGCATATCTTTGCGACGAAACGAGCACAGTGGAGACCTTCGGCGCTTTGGCGGCGCTGTTTACCACATACGATTGACATCAATTCAGTTTCAAATTTGTAGGACTTTTTTTATCTTTTCAGTTTGAAGCTGGGCCCACAGAAAAAAATTATGTCGCATAATTTTGCGCGAATTGTTCAAAAGCAAAACATATTGTGGCACAATTCGGCTCAAATAAAGCACAAATGTTTGCAATATATTTGGTCTTTTTTTTTTTTTTTTGCCATCCTTGAGGTGCCAGTTTCACGGTACGTAAAATAATACATCCTTTGATCAGATTTAATTTTTTTTCCACCTCTTTTAAGAAAGTTTTCTACAGAGGCTAGTAATGCCTGATGTAGGTTCACGTAATGCAGTGCTTGCTAACCTAGATGATGTACTCAATTACCTGTTACCACGCATTCTAAATACGTCTCTTTATATTATTTTTTCCTTACACGTTCTGGCCATCTATCATCTTTTTTCAGTAGTTTGCAGTGATTACAAGTCTCACAACGACGAGAGTCTTTATTCAAAATTCTACGAGTTCTGCATCTTTCTTATTATTTCCAACGCTTCACGTTTCTAAGCGATCTTCACAATCTTGACACTAGGGCTATTAAAGTCCTTCACGGTTTCTGTGTCTCACGAGTGGAACACACTTCCAATCTCTATTAAGGACTCAACTTCAATATCAAATGTTAAGTTAATGCTTTACAATCACATCTTACAACAACACAATTAAGATGTTTTTAAACAGTAATCTCTAAATTCTCAAATTTTGATCAATAAATACCACTTTTATGTAGGGCCATTCACCCAGCAAAATATCATTTGGATACCCACTATCTCCAATTTTCATAAAACTTTATATACTTTATTTCAATATCTTGGTAGGAAGGTGTGTAATATTTTAGCTCACTATCCGTAATAACTTCTAAATTCAATCAATGTGTCTTAATAATTATTAACATTCACTCTACGTAGCTCCATGTTTAGACTGCATTCAATACTACAAGTATTACTTTGGTTCTACTTTATCCAGTGATCTAGAAATAAAATGGAAGACTTGCAATAGTTGAATATTTTTGTTAATGAAAATGGCAGAGGTTTTAACCGTGGCATATCACATCAAATTCTTTTTTAAATGAAAATCTAAAAAGTGCTCTACAATCTATGAAAGAGAAAAGTGACTTTTGACTGCTTATGACAAAAAAGAAACAAAGTTTCCATCTGAAGTGGTCCTGCAGTGGTTGCATGACTTCTTTAGAAACATCTTTTCAATATTTATATTCTCTATGTGAATAGTTCAAACTCGGTATTCTTTTATTTTTATTCTCAGCGATTGGTTAATGGCGGCCATTTTTAGGTTCGACGCATTTCAAAATTTGTGTTTGCAGACATTTAGGTCTACGAGAAATGTAATATCTACGGACTGATTCATCATAGGACATTCAAATAAAACCATTTCTTCCTTTAAAGTCTGCTTCATAATTTTAGGCCTCCATATGAAAGCCTAAAACGTAATCGAAGTGGTCGAAATCGTATCCAAATGTGATAGTCGGAATAGAAAAAAAAATACAGTTTTTCAGGGTACTATTTTGCATAGAAAGGGGTTGAAAATCAAAGTTGATTTTTTGCAGTTTATTACATATCAAAATATGTTGAAGGTGTAGAGAATATGAAGGCTGATATGCGGTTTCTTAATTTTTTTAATGATTTTTAAGTTCAAAATTTCACAATTTATTAACATCTGAATCTCAATATATGGTGGAGGACCAAATAAAAACCTTATTGTTTCGCGTTATGAATTTATATAAGAAGAATCTACAGTATAAATTTAAAATTTGATATTTGGGTTTGAATCAAGTTACAAATTTGCAAAATGGAAATTATTATAGCTCGTTCGTGCTTTGGTAAATTTGTTATAGAACCACCAGAATGACCAAAACCAATGTCATTAAGATATAATTTGAGATATCAACTTTTCAGCTAAGGAAATGTGCAACTTTGACCAACTTGCATGCTTCTGTTATGTTCTCACAACTATTAATCAATCGCTGAGAATAAAAATAAAAGAATACCCAGTTTGAACTATTCACATAAAGAGGATATATATATATATATATATATATATATATATATATATATATATAGAGTGAAAAAAAAAAAGACGCACTTATATAAATTTATTTTGTGAAATATAATGAACATATCCTGCGTGGTTGCATTGTCTACCGCTACGCGACGCTGGAAGCAGTTAACGAAAATGGCGCTGACTGGAGAGCAGAAATCGTTCTGTGTGCTGGATTACCATGTAAACAACTCTGTGATTAGTGTTCAACGGCATTTCCGTACCAAGTATGGCAGAGACCCATCTACTGGAAAAACCATTCGTACGTGGTATGAAAAATTCAGAGATACGGGCTGCATCTATAAGCTAAAATCGACTGGCCGTCCTTCAGCTGAGGAAGAGACAGTGGAACGTGTTCGCACCAGTTTTGTGCAGAGTCCATAGAAGTCTACCTACCGGGCAGCGAGGGAACTTGAAATGCCACAGAAAACTGTATGGCGAATTCTGCGGAAACGTTTACAAATGAAATCCTATCGCTTGCAACTGCTACAAGCCTTAAGAGACACTGATTATGCTGCTCGAGCGTCTTTCTGTGCTGATTTTCTCACGTTAATGGAAGAGGATGGGTTCGCCGAAAGGTTACGTTACAGTAATGAAGCGGTGTTTCACCTTTCTGGGAATGTGAATAGACACAACGTAAGGATCTAGGGAACTGATATTCCCCACGCAGTTGTGGAACACCAGAGCGATTCACCCAAGGTGAATATGTTTTGTGCCATTTCCCCTGAAAAGATTTATGGG